>SJYV01038038.1:0-10383 GCA_006410875.1 Neotragus pygmaeus | reverse complement strand
AGGCTTGGGCGTGAGGGAGGAGACAGACACAGGACTGGGGCAAGCACTGCCCGGCTGGGCACCGGGGGTGGGGGTGGGCAGGGCAACCCGGGATGCTCATTTCAGCCCAGCAGCTCCAGCTTTTCTAAGAGTCCAGGCTCTGGGCTGGCTCCTACAGATCACTGAGTTTCCTTTGAAGAACCTCTTCTCCTCTTTTGGGTCTCCAGTTGTGACATGTAGGCACTGGAGGAGGTGACCTCTAAGGACCTCATCGACTCTGCCCTTCTGACCTCAGTCCTGCTGCAGGGTGGAGGTCTCTGCTGGCAGGTGCCGGGGTTCGGATCCTGATGCTACGCACCAGCTGTGCGTGCTCAGCAAGCTTCCCATCTCGTAGAGGGGTGGAGGCTGGGCGAGCTAAGCCCTGTAGAACACTTAGAGGGGGCCCAGTGCTGGTCCCTGCTCCTGTTCCTCGAACTTAGGAGGAGCAGAGTCACTGAAGACGGGTGCAGGGAGCCCGGTCCCGGAGCAGGTGAGTGGCTCTTATCTGCTCAGGCTTATGGAAACTTGGATGCTGCCCCAAAGCTCTCCCACGCTCCCTCTGCCGGGCCTGGCTTGTCAAGAGGCTGCAGGGGAGGGCAGGAAGAAGGCCACAAAGCCGAGCACAGGAGCGCGGCCCCTACCCCCTGAGTCTCTTCACTCGGACGCTGCAGGGCCCAGGCCAGGTGCTGCCCCTCTCTGGGCCCCGGGGTCCCACCTACCCAACTCCAGCTCTGGTTTGGCCCAGGGCTGGCTTGGCAGTGGAACTGCGGAAGACACATGGCAAGGGTGCCACCCCGCGCCCGCCCCCGGCACAGCTGGGAGGAACGCCGGTCAGGGGCTCAGGCCCATCCTGGCTGTTCTGTTGCATTTTCAGACGCTGGGATCAGGCTCCCAATTCCAATCTTGACAGTGGATGTGGATTTGTTTCCTCCCGCGCCATCACCCCTGCGCCGGGGCCCATCATCTCAGCTCTACTTCTATCTCTCCATCCCCATCCTCTGTATCCTGTGTCTTTGACCTCAAAGCCCAGACACTAGCCTCAGCTTTGCTCCCCAGATTCGGAGACCTGCCTTAACTCACCCCTAACCCAAGTTTCAACAGCCTCAGCCCCCTACTCTGTCTGCCAAGATCCGCATGCTTCCAGAACTGTCTGCCTGCATCCCACCCAGAGTTTCAGGGAAGAAGTTGGGGAGCACAGATTTAGGGAGGGCCAGAGGGGAGGCAGGAGAAACGCAGGGGAGTGGACCTGGCGAGGAATCAGCAGCAGCGCCAAGGCGGAGGGAATTCGCATGCAGATGAAACACAGTGCAATAAGGGAGTATTCAGATCACCTTATCACCTTTCAGTCCGGGATCCCCCACGTTTCCCATCAGTCCCTGCAAGACAGAGGCCGGGGCTCAGCTGTGACTGAGGGTAAAAGCCCCAGAAGTCAGGAGCCCTGGCGTAAACCCATTGGCTTGCTGCAAGACCCTGTGCTGAATGCTCCAGCCCAGGGCTCAGTTTTCTCATCTGTAAAAGGGGACAATGAGCCCCGGCCCAAAGGGCGATGGTGTGGCATGTAGGACCATAAGAAGGGGCGGCTGACTTGTGAATCACAGAGCTCTGGACACATCCAGGGGAGAAGGGCGCTGATGGCGGAGACGGCCTTCATGAGCTGTGTCACACGCTTGTTAGCCAAATGGAATCGTCCCTGGAACGTGGCCCTGGCAGCGTAAGCCCACCTTTCGCCTGCACACCCATCCCACTCAGGAATGTCCTGAGCTCACTGGCTTGCCGTTATAGTTTCTGTCCCCCTGGTGATGTTCTGCACTGGACTTTCAGTGCCCTGAGGTCCAAAACCACATCTGACTCATGCTCAGCGGGGGGACTGCTGTCCAATAAAGATGTCTGGCATAGATGACATCCACACGATGTTTGGCTCTCAGGACTGAGAAGCACTGAGCCCCTGATCTGCCACGTTCCACCCCAGCACCCCTCTGAGTACCCTCCCCCAACACTGTGTCAGGGTACCCTTCCTTCTAAGCTGAAATGAGTCAAGGGGCGCCTGGCTGGGATGAGACTCAGAGTAAAGAAAGGTTTCTGTTTACCTTCATGCCCTTGGGTCCTGGGTAGCCAATCGGACCCAATGTTCCCATGTCGCCCTGGGAAGAGAAAGAGAAAAAGGCAGCAATGAAAGAGGCTCACAGGAGGCTGGCCTGGGTAGAACTCCAAGGATGCAAACCCCCTCCCTCTCCCTGGGTTGATCTTGTAATCAGGCGTGTTCGCCTCCACGAAATACTGGAGTTAATTTCACAGAGGTCCTCTCCCAAGCTCATTTCTTGATTGGTGCCCCTCCCTCTACCTCTTTTCACCTCACGTTGGCTTCTTCATATCCCCCACTAGCTAAGGCAGGGGTTCCCAAGCTCCAGGATTTAATGCCTGATGATCCGAGGTGGAGCTGATACAATAATAATAGGGATAAAGTGCACAATAAATGTAATGCGCTTGAATCATCCCGAAACCATCCTGCCTCCCCGGTCCGTGGAAAAATTCTTCCAGGAAACCCAGGCCCTGGTGCCGGAGAGGTTGGGGACTGCTGAGCTAAGGGATTCAGGGCATTTCATTGGGCTTCTGTGGTCCTCAGCCTCCTGATCTATAAAATGCAGATGATGAACCCTCCCCTCTGAGAGCTGCTGAAAAGGCAAAATAAGCTCACACAGAGGCTTCAACTCCTCTAGCTTAGTGAGGGGCAGGCGTTTCTGCGTCCAGAGGCTGGGCCCTCTCCTTGGGACAGCAGCAAGGAAGAAGCGGGGCTGTCAGTCACAGACACCAGAGCTGCGCATGGACCCCGTAGGGCACTAAGGTCAGCGGGTAAATCCTGGACCACAGGCTGGAGACCCAGCTTCACGTCCGGTCAGCCTGTTCAAGGTGGGAGCAGGGCACAGAGTTCATTCACCCCGGAGAGTCACATTCACTGAGGGCTGGGGAAAGGCTGGGAGGCGGTCAGTGCATATCAAGGCCAGACCACTCGGTCCCATCTCTCCTCCGCTCACTCACTCACTCATTGTGAGATTTCAGAACTGAATCTCTCCATGCCTCAGGTTCCTCATCTCCAACAGGGACTAATACTCTGTACCTCCTGGAGTTTGGAGAAGCAATTGACTTACACGGACAAAGTATTTGGCACAGTCTGGAGGCATTTTTGGCAGTTACAGCTGAAGAGGTGCTACTGGCACCTCATGGGTGGAGGCCCCACAACAAAGGGTTATCCGGCATGGGGGACTTCCCTGGTGGTCCAGTGGCTAAGACTGAGTGCTCCCAATACAGGGGGCCCAGGTTTGATCCCTGGTCAGGGAACTAGATCTCACACACCACAACTAAGAGTTCATAGGCTGCAGCTAAGCCCCGGCACAGCCAAGCAGATAAATGAACATTAAACAACAATGAAGCTATGACCAACCTAGACAGCACATTAAAAAGCAGAGACATTACTTTGCCAACAAAGGTCCATCTAGTCAAGGCTATGGTTTTTCCATTGGTCATGTATGGATGTGAGAGTTGGACTATAAAGAAAGCCGAGCGCTGAAGAAGGGATGCTTTTGAACTGTGGTGTTGGAGAAGACTCTTGAGAGTCCCTTGGACTGCAAGGAGATCCAACCAGTCCATCCTAAAGGAGATCAATCCTGGGTGTTCTTTGGAAGGAGTGATGCTGAAGCTGAAACTCCAATATTTTGGCCACGTAATTCAGGTACTGACTCATTTGAAAAGACCCTGATGCCTGTCTCTTATACACATCTCGCTCGGCTTTCTTTNATGTATGGATGTGAGAGTTGGACTATAAAGAAAGCCGAGCGCTGAAGAAGGGATGCTTTTGAACTGTGGTGTTGGAGAAGACTCTTGAGAGTCCCTTGGACTGCAAGGAGATCCAACCAGTCCATCCTAAAGGAGATCAATCCTGGGTGTTCTTTGGAAGGAGTGATGCTGAAGCTGAAACTCCAATACTTTGGCCACGTAATTCAGGTACTGACTCATTTGAAAAGACCCTGATGCTGGGAAAGATTGAAGGCAGGAGGAGAAGGGGACAACAGGGGATGAGATGGTTGGGCATCACTGACTCAATGGACATGAGTTTGGGTGAACTCTAGGAGTTGGTGATGGACAGGGAGGCCTGGCGTGCTTCAGTCCATGGGGTCGCAAAGAGTCAGACACAACTGAGCGACTGAACTGAACTGAAAAACCAATAATTATCTGGTTCAAATGGAGTCAACAGTGTTGAGGCGAGAAGCCCTGGTCTAGAGGGCGGGGGTGCACCCTCTTGCCCTGCAGGCTGCTCACCTCCTGCTCTGCCCTTCCACTACGGTCCTCAGCCACAGCTATCAGCTGAAGCCTTCGCCCAGAGAGGGAGCCCCTGAAGTACTCTCTTCACTCCCTTTTCCATCCTCGGTGACTGATGTGCATGTCTGGCTGCTGTGTGAGCTCCACCAGTGCGCTTGACCTCTCTGGGCCTCGGTTTCCCATTCCCTGAGTCAGGCTCCCTGGAAGCCCCTGGCAAGTGCTCCGAAGCACTGAAGGAATGCAGCCTGCCCCGGGTGGCCAGGCTCAAGAAGCGGCTCCTGCGGGAGCTGCCTGCAGCTGGCTCAGAGGGCGGCTGGCAGAGAACGGGACGTCACGTTCCTGCCGACTCCTGTGGAAGGGCGGGCAGCGTTGGAGGGAAACACGCAGAGCTCAGAGACCGCAGCTGGCCTGGCTGAGGCAACGCTGATTCTCACCGCGCCCCCCAACACCCACCACCCTCCCAAACCCACCTGACTGGGTGAAACCAAACCTTCTCGCTGAGCCGTTGCCAAGGAGTTCTGCTTTCAGTTCCCATCAAGTAGTCTTATTAAGAAAGGGAGCGCTCAGTTTAATGGGTGATCCCAGCAACACAGATGACTCTCGGGAAGGCTCCACGCTGCGCACTTCACACTCCTCAGCTCCGTTACCGCTCCCGACCGCCCTTCACGATCTGCCTGATCTCCCCGTTTTACAGATGAGGAAACTGAGGCTCTGAGAGGTGAGGGCTGGAGCAAGTCACAGAGCTCAGCAGAGCTGGGATTCACATTGGGTAGTGTGTCCCCAGAGTTTCTAAGCAATTCTGAAGTAATCTTGAGAGAGCAGAAGCCAAGATTGCGGGCCGGACAGAGGCTGGAGGGAAGGACAGCCAGCTCCTCAGTTAGGTTCAGTTCAGTCGCTCAGTCATGTCCGACTCTCTGCGACCCCATGAACCGCAGCACGCCAGGCCTCCCTGTCCATCACCAACTCCTGGAGTTTACTCAGACTCATGTCCATTGAGTTGGTGATGTCATCCAATCATCTCATCCTCTGTCGTCCCCTCTCCTCCCGCCTTCAATATTTCCCAGCATCAGGGTCTTTTCCAATGAGTCAGTTCTTCGCATCAGGTGGCCAAAGCTCAGAGCAGAGCATTTCAACTCTTTGGACGCTTTGTCTGGTCCCTCCTCGCTGCACCGTCCCCACCCCGCTTTTCCTGGAGGAAGGGAGCAAAGGGTGGCCACCCCAAGTTCCCTGCGGTGGTGCACACACAGACAAGGTCCTGCTGGTGCAGAGGCTCTGATGGGGGCTGGGGTCTTGAACAGAGAGGACCAGCCAGCAGCTCTGGGAACATACGCTCCCTCCTCCCAATCCAGACCCAATGGCAGCTTGTTGCATGGAGGCTGGATTCAGTAAAAGCCTGACCGACGCACGAAGGCACCCCACATGCACGTGCCGTCCCTCTCCAAAGGGATCTGTGTCTGGTTGGGGGCCAGGGCCTTTGCAGGCTTCCCCTCCAAGAACCTATGGAAAAGGGGCTCTGGCTGCAGGGCACATGGGAGGAAGGCGGCTGCTTGCTGAGGACAGGTCTTCCTCACGGGGCAGGACCCCACGTTGGACCAGAAAAGCACTTGGGGGAGAAGAGAGAAAATCTCGGGCCGCATCCCGCTGCCCCGACTCCAGTACAGCCCACAGACAGCAGCCTGCTCTGTGCTCAGCGCTGGCGTGGGCAGCTTGGCCAAGGGACACACAAGTCGGGTCCCACAAGAAAGCACAGAGTCACACCCGTAATCTGGAACCTGTTTCCCCGTCTGCCGGACCTCCCAGATCCTGCTCAACACACTTCACCCCTCACTTCACAGACTCCCACCAAGAATGCAACCAACCAGCCACATCCGCGACCACTCAAAGAGCTCCTGAGTGCCAGACGCCACACCAGACAGCTTCCAGCCTCATCAAATCTGTTCAGACGCTCCCCGACGGCTCCCAGTTGTCCCATGAGGTCAGCACCATTGTTAGCGCCATGTCACAGATGAGAAGACTGAGGCTCAGAGTGCGGTGAAGCACGTTCCCCAAGAGCAAGCAACAGGCAGGGGACACAGGCAGGACCAGAACGGATCTGTGTGTCGGTCAGGCCCCGCAGTCCATGCTCACAGGCCTGGGACTGACTCAGCTTACTCCAGTGAAGGGCCCAACGACGCCTTTCCTTATTGCTCTCATTCATGAGTGACGAGGCGTGAGGGCAGGCTTGAGAGTCAAAGCAGGTGAGAGTCCTACTCCCCTGCCCAACAGGTCAGCAGGCGTCCAGGCTGGGGCTTGCCAGGCCCCTGAAAGAGCACCTGGGGGGCTCCCAGCGCCCACCCTCACGGGTGCGCGCAGAGCCTCCCTCCCTGTTGCTGCTCTGCTGCCGGGCATCCCAGGCCACTGCTTCCTACGCCGAGTGCTCCGCCCTGGGCTCACACAGCTCACTGTCCTCAGCACGAGCTTCACTTCCCTGACCCCACCGGCCATCATGTCCGAGCCTGGCGAGGCTTTAACTCATGGCCTATTCTACACCAATGACCACTGGCATGCGTGCCTATGTGGCCACTGCCTGCCTGGTGCCCTAGAGGATGCGCCCACTAAAAGGGGCTAATCAGTGGGTGAAAAAGAAGCCCACCCACTCCTTTCCAAACCCTCCAGGGAAAAACCTTCCCTGGAACTGCCTTTTGAAGGCAACAAGGCCTCCTTGAAACTCCAGTAGGAGATCAGGTGCCTGGGGATGGGGACCCAGGTGACCAGCCCTGGCTCCTGTGTGGTCTTCATAAGCACTATCTCTCACCCAGAAGAGCCCCTGGCACAGTCCAGGTCACATTCTCATACACCTGCTGTCTCCATTCACCCCTGAAGTCATGCGGAGCTGGAGGGGTGGTGCAGTGGCAAAGGGGGTGAGCTGTGAAACAGACAGCTTCAAGGCTGTCTGAGCTTCAGCCTCTCTGAGCCTCAGTTTCCTTAACTGTGCAGCTGTAATCCCACTTTTCACTAGAGGGTTTCTGTGATAATTAAATACTGAGCAGAGGGCCTGGAACACGAGGGTTTGGTAGATGTCAGCTAGTGGGGTTCTTGACCTTGTTTCATAGGCAACGAAACAAAGTCAGGGGATCATTTGGTGACAGGGCAGGGTGGGTTTGTCCACTATATCCCACACGCTGGGATTCGGCCAGATCACATACTCTTTGGGTCTCATTAAATGGAAAAGGCAAGATTCCCTTTGTATCACTCTGAATACAAACGACAGAGATCTTCTTTGTTGAGCAGACTCTGGAATCAAGCACGCTTTGCTTGAGGGCCAGCCAAAGGGATTCAATCACTCAAAGGGGGCTGCTTCAAGACTGACTCACCTCTGAGACCACAGGGGGCCACCCAGTGGCTTCTGGGATCAGGGTGGCACAGGTCTGAGTGGCAAGCCCCCCGCTGGTGACCTCGGGCCCCAGCCCTCCCACCGGGGTGACCAGGCTGCAGTCTGCCTGCCTCATGCATCTCGAGGCCCCCAGCCTAACGCGTGTCAAGCACACACAGAAGCTCTGGAAATGTTCATCTGTCCTCTCTCCCCCTTCCTCCCGTCTGCAAGGACCCAGGGCACAGGGGACGTTTCAGTTTTGGTCTGCATGCAAATTGCTGCAGCTGACTAGACCGAAGGCACTGAATAAATGTGGATCTCCACGAACATGATTGTCAGGACATGGAATTCCCATTTGCTCAGCTAGAAACCCACATCCTCTGGAAACTGTAGGTGACTCACAATCCCTCTTCCCTTTAGCTCCTGGTTAGAAAATTCCTTTTCCTCTCCAACTCTTTGGGGAGGCAATTTTTTTTTCCCCAAACACAGAAGCTGCTGTCCCCAAAAATCCAGGTCAGGAGTGGGTGCCTTGGGTGGGACAGGGTACTGGCTTGGAGGCTGATGGTGACTTGGTGGGTGCAGGTCTAGACCCACCCTCCCTGCCAGGCACAAGGGGAAAGGAATGTCACCTTGGCACCAGAGGGAGTTTAAAAACAGGGGAAGCAGGACTGAAAGTGGCCAAAGAAGGACATGAGGCCAGGTGGGGAGGACGGAGGGTGNTTGTCAAGGCTATGGTTTTTCCAGTGGTCATGTATGGATGTAAGAGTTGGACTGTGAAGAAAGCTGAGTGGTGAAGAATTGATGCTTTTGAACTGTGGTGTTGGAGCAGACTCTTAAGAGTTCCTTGGAAAGCAGGCTAGATTTATTCAAAAACTATAAAAGCTTATAATATAAATCAAACAAAATTAGTTGTTAAAAGTGACTAATATATCAAAATTATGACCAAATCAAGACAATCCAAAGCACAGAAAGATTATATAGTCAAGAAGAAAAAAGCTATAAACAGGAATGTCCATAGAGAAACTACATAAATATACAAATCTATACTTTTAATGTAACAACAACAAATCGTTAAATACACGTGTCAGCTATCTTTCTCCAACATTAAAAGAGCATATGTTTCACTTTTAGTAAAAACATACATAACACATAAAATCTTCCCCCAAGTCACCAAAGACCAAAGTTACTGGTTTCACTTGTATTTTACTCAACTTCTCAGCTGTATTTGACCCAACTCACCAAACACTCCTTAAAATTTTCTCCTGTGACTTCTATAAAATTTTACTCCTGCTTCCTTCAGCCTCCTATGTGGACTTTTCTTCTTCTTGCCCCTTAAATGTCAAAAGCCTCTCTTTTCTTACATCTTGCACGTGTCTTCATTGATTACCAGTTTCCTAATTAGTTGCTTTGCCTTCCAAAGCCTGTCTCTACCTTCAGTGTATTTATTGTTTTTAATACTAAAAGCTTCTTGGGGGCCATGGAGGTGGCCTTGGTACCTTTATATTACCAGAACCTGTGACTGGGCTTGAATTTTTCTCTTGCATTTCCCACTGCTGTTTCATTTCTTACTCTGTGTTATAGTTAGGTCTTCATGTGTCTATGTTGCATCCAAACTTCAACTACCTTAAAGAAAGCATATAACTTACTCGTTTTATATCCTGCAATGCCTAGTACAATGTCTGATATATAAGAGATATGTGGCTGTAACCATGCTGAATAAATAAATGAATGATTGAAGAGAAAGGTCATCTGCCTATTCCTTTAAGAAAAGATAATTTTTCAAGTTTGCAAAAATAGATTTTATATTAGTTCATCAAACCATCCTAAGCAATCCCCTCCCAAAGGAAATTATTTTCTCTACATTCTTTGACAACACTGTAGTAAAACTGTAAAACAATTACAAAAGCCAGAAAAGAGCCAAGCTCTTGGAAAGATTTATAATTTGTCTTAAAAAAAATCATTGATTGGAAAAGAAGAAAAAACAATTATAGAACGCTTGGAAATTTCAGTAATGAGAACACTACATATCAAACAGTATGCACAAAGCAAAAGAGTTAATCAGAGACAAGTTGACTTAAGAAGAAGTTAAAAAACAATAGATCAATAATCACGGGAAAATGCAAAAGGTATTAAGAAATTGTTCCAAGAAAACTTTTTGGTCCAAATTACTCATACAATCAAGTTCTCTTGTGGCTTGAACCCACAGATAATTCCCAGGCTTTACAAAATGTTCAAGTGGACAAAAATAACAGAGAGCTAACATGATACCCTTGATTTAAAAACAAACAAACAAACTGATAGAACATAATAAAGGAAACCACAGACTAAATTCCTGTGTAAACAGAGTTAATCCTTGAGATGAAAAAAAAAATCTCAAAATTAAGGAATGCATTAGCATAGTAACATAAATAAGTCAACAGAAAAAACTTTTGATTTAGCACAATAGATAATCTTAACAAGTCTTTTGATAAAACTAAATATCAATTTTTTTAAATTAATAGAATAGGAGAATTTTTCTTAGCACAATAAAGATTGTGTATCCCAAACCAAACACAGGCATCACACCTCAAGGTGTAATACTAGGAGTATGAACATTAAAACCAGAAACAAACAAGAAAAAAATGCTCAGAATCACTACCATCATTTATTTTAGCATACTATTCTGGACCAGATAAGAAAAAGAAACTAAAAAAGGAATC
>SJYV01038032.1:0-18446 GCA_006410875.1 Neotragus pygmaeus | reverse complement strand
TCCTTATTTGCCCATCCTATGACCACTGATTTGCCCTTCTCCAGAAAATCCATCTCCAAACCCTAGCCACTATTGAAACCTTAGCTCAGATACCACCCACCTCATGAGGCTTTCATAGATTCACCATCAGAAAATCACAATATCAGTGGTCTTATCAGGTCCACTATATGTTAGAGCATTGGTTTTCAACCAAGGTGCTTTTGTCCCTTAGGGCATAGTTGGAGGTGTCTGGAGATATTATGGCTGTCCATTTCTCAAGCAGAGTGGAGTTGGTGCTACTGGCATTTAGGGGGTAGCAGTTTATAAACATACTATAAAATACAAAACACCCCCCACAATAAAGAATGATTTGTCCCCCTAAAACCAATAGGGCCAAGGTTTAGTAACTCTAAACCCTGCATTAGAGTATACGTAAATTATTAATTTCCATTAATAGAGTATAAATTCACCATGAGAAAGGCACACTCAATACAAGTGTGTTGAATGAATGATAAAAGATGAATCAAGTTGCAAAAAGTCATATAGGTCAGCCAAGGGAGATCTTCAGGTTTCTGAGACAAGGTGAATTCTTCAGCAAGCTTTGACTTGAGAGGCTGTGTGTGGGCTGAGAGACATACAACCTAGAGGAGAGGGCCAAGCAGTGTCGATAGATAAACAGAGACATAAAGCTTTGCTCTTCCAAATGTTTATTACATCTTTTATTGATACATACACCTGTGTCAATTACTTTGGGAAGAATCAAGTAAAGGAATCGGAGCATGGAATAGGGACAACTCAAGTGATCTAAAATGGAACCAATTCAATGGGTAGGGGAGCTCCAGGCTAGAGGTTTCCTGGAGAGACTTGAGTTTTGAGCAGATTTCATTTGAATCTCAAAAAAACTGGGTACCTCAGCAGATATCTAGAATGTAGGTTGACTCTATTATTCTCAAATTCCCTCCCTTCCCCCTGCGTCTTCATGGGAAAAACATATATGCCCCCAACCACTGATATTGGTCTTGGCCACATGATTTGCTTTGTCCTCATGGGAGGTAGGATATACTTCCTTGCTCTTGACTTTGAGTGCAGCCATGTGACCTGCATTGGCCAATGGGATGTTAGCAGACATGACACAAGCAGAGGCTTGGAATGTATCCGGCCAATCCGGTGCGTCCTCTTGAGCCTCTTCCAGCACCAAAAGGACAGCTTCTCTGGGGAGCTGCTGTTCCTTTAGCCTGAGCCTTGGAAGGAACACATCGGGAGCAGACAGGAGCTCAACCCAGAGTCAGAGGCCATGGCCAGTCATATCTGCACCTTCCATTAGAGCCACTCGGCTAAGCCCAGCCCAGATTAGTACAACACCCAGTCTTCTCCTCACAGAAGAGTGAGCAAGAACATATGATTTTTATTTTGAAGCACTGAGTTTGAGAGTCATTTGTCACAGAGCGCTATTTTGGCCAATAGCTAACTGCTGCTGCTGCTAAGTCACTTCAGTCGTGTCTGACTCTGTGCGACCCCATAGACGGCAGCCCACCAGGCTCCCCCATCCCTGGGATTCTCCAGGCAAGAACACTGGAGTGGGTTGCCATTTCCTTCTCCAATGCATGAAAGTGAAAAGTGAAAGTGAAGTCGCTCAGTTGTGTCCAACCCTCGGCGACCCCATGGACTGCAGCCTTCCAGGCTCCTCCATCCATGGGATTTTCCAGGCAAGAGTACTGACACAGCTCAAATATGTGTATGTTTTATATATACATATTATATATATTACTATACCTCCTAATGATATATATCCCAATAGTATATGTTCCATCTATATAAATATGTGTGGGCTTCCCAGGTGGCGCTAGTGGTAAAGAACCTGCTTGCCAATGCAGGCAGATGTAAGAGACAAGGAATCAGTCCTTGGATGGGGAAGATTTCCTAGAGGAGGGCATAGAAAGCTCACTCCAGTATTTTTGCCTGAAGCATCCCAATGACAGAGGAGCCGGGTGGGCTACAGTCCACGGTGTCACAGAGTCAGACACAACTGGAGTGACACAGCATGCACAGATGCACGCAAATACATGTGTGTGTGTGTGCATACATCCCAATAAGAATACCTGAAGCTGAAAGGTCAGAGGAACTATAAACTACCCTCTCCCCATTTTTCCCAATCCTCAGAGAAATCAGTAAGAATACACGGCACCCCTTCACAAATTTTAAAATTGAGAAACTAGGAAAATATCAGTGGTGGTTATTTTGGGGTAACGAGATACTGAGTGTTTTTAATTTTCTTCTTTATAATTATATTTTTAATATAATTTTAAAAATCAGATATTCTGTATCTAGGCAAAATAAAAACAATAAATTACATTTAAAAGATGCCACCTCTGGCCTAGCACTGAGAAGGCTGCTCTTCATGGGCTGTGGCGCCAAAAAGGAGCTGAGATCCAGCGGGGTGTTAAAATAAATACAACATCAACTGGCACTCAGTTCCACCAACACTGACGGAGCTTGTCCAGCTGAACTGAGTCAGGCACTACAAGGAATTCTGTAATAAAATTAGGTTAAAATTTTCTGACTTAAAAAGGTCGACTCTAAGTAACTCACTACTCTCAATGAAGCAGCCTCAAGTGATTAAGAATTCTCTGTGATGTGATGCCCACTGACTGGCCTGATCATCTCCACTGCCCGGGCCCTATTGGTTTCAAGGCTCTTGGCTATATAGCTCAAGTGCTAAAGATTTGGGTCGTGATACTGCGTAACTGAGAAGGAACGCGGGGCAGGAGGAGGGGGGATGGAAAAAAGCAACAAAACTAGGCTTTTAAGATAACAACAATTGAGTTTCATCCAGAGGGAATGAACTCAGGAAATCTATAGTTTGTATATGTCCAAATGAGTCAGATCCAAATAGCAGATTTCTCTACAAATGCACGTGCGGGCACAGGAAAGCCCAGCCTGCGATCTTTCCATGGAAAGCCTGAGTCACAAGCCTGAGGAGCTCCCCAAGAAACCATGTATCGTGGGGTTAATGAGAGTCATTCCAGTTGGCTTAGAAATGTCAGTCTTTTCTAGCTTTATGACCAAAATCTAATGCAGACTTCCCAGAAGGAACCAAGGAGATACTGCCCAGCTAAAAATAAAGAATAGGCAGGAAGTGTAATTTACACTCAAGGTTAACTGAGGCTCTTTAGGCTGAGACAGGTGTACATTACAGCCTTTGACCAGCTTGTTTAGTTTCTCTGGAGGAAGCAGCAGACTGTAATAGACAGTAAAGAAAGGTGACACACTGCAGCTGTGCAGCTTCAATTTACTGGAGATGAGGTTGTGATCCTGGCCAAATGGTCTTATAAAATCTAACCTAACCCCAATAGACCTTTGTCACAAGAAAATACAAAGGACCTACGGCGTGCTATGAAGTGCATCGATCATTCTCTCATTCAAAGTCTATTTATACACGCATCTGTCTAACTTAATGCAAGCACCTACCTTCTAGCAGGCACTGCACTGAACATCAGGGACAGAAAGCTTAATCAGCCATGGTGTCTGGTTGGGGGACCTCTTAGTAAAGTAATGAGAACAGTCAAGTAAACACATAAATTGCAAAAGAGCCCAAAAAGAGCTGGAGGAAAGAATAACGATTTGGAAAATTGTCAGTTCCGCTGGGGAATGTGGAGGGACTCCAAGTTGCCTGTCCCAGATTTATTCTCCCCTTCGCCCATGCTAACAAAATCCTTATTTTATGGGGGATGGGTGGCAATGTACCCAGCTGAAAATTTACACATCCCAGCTTTCTTTGCATAGAAAGGCGGCCATAGGACAGTTTTGGCCAGTGAGATGTATGTGAACATTTTGGGTAAGACTTCTGGGAAAGCTCCTTCAAAGGGGGAGAGTTGATTTAAGTGGCACTTGGCTTTTCCCTTCTTTCTGTCTAATACAGGGACCTGGTGCTAGAGGGATGTACTAGCTTCCAACTGCTGCTGGACAAATGACATAGACTTAGTAGCTTACAAAAAAATCAACTTACTATATTACATTTCTGCGGGTCTGAAGTTCAACAAGGCTGTCACCAGGTTACAGTCACAGGGTGGCAGAATCATGCTCCTTTCTGGATGCTTTGGGGAAGAAGTGCTTCCTTGCTTTTGCCAGCTCCCTGAGGCCACCCACAGTCCTTACCTCACGGCCCCTTCCTCCTCTGTCAAAGTCAACAATGCTGTTGTTGTTCAGGCATCAAGTCATGTGTAACTCTTTTGCAAACCCCATGGACTGTAGCCCTCCAGGCTCCTCTATCCATGAGATTCTTCAGGCAAGAATACTGGAGCAGTTTCCATTTCCTTCTCTAGGGAATCTTCCTGACCCAGGGATTGAACCCGCGGCTCCTGCATTGGCAGGCGGATTCTTTACCACTGAGCCACCCGGGAAGCCCTCAGCAGTGTTGTAAGCTCTCTGACAATTCTTCCCCGTCGCATCTCCCTCTGGCTCTCTTCTGCCTCCTCTTCCACTTCTAGGAATCCTTATGATTAGACTTCTCCAACTCAGATAATCCAGGCTAATCTCTCTATGTTAAAGTCAGATGTTTGGAGACCTTAATTCCATCTGTAACCTTAACTCCCCTTTGTCATGTAATCTAACATCATTACAGGTTCTAGGGGTTAGGATGTAGACATCTCTGGGGGTCCATCACTCTGCCTCAAACAAGGCAATGGCATCCCACTCCAGTACTCTTGCCTGGAAACTCCCATGGATGGAGGAGCCTGGTAGGCTGCAGTCCATGGGGTCGCTGAGTCAGACATGATTGAGTGACTTCACTTTCACTTTTCACTTTCATGCATTGGAGAAGGAAATGGCAACCCACTCCAGTGTTCTTGCTTGGAGAATCCCAGGGATGGTGGAGCCCAATGGGCTGCCGTCTGTGGGGTCGCACAGAGTTGGACATGTATGACTGAAGCGACTTAGCAGCAGCAGCAGCAGCACTCTGCCTACCCTAAGGAATATGATGCTACAGGTGGAGGTTCACCTTCTATCCGCATGGACAAGAGTCTGCTAAGGGTGCCTGAGTGTGCAGAAAGAGAGAAATTGCCTGGGTTCTAGTTAGCATCCTGGAGTGACGACACCAGCTCTGGACAGGTCACTCCAGATTTTCTACTGTGAGTTTAAGCCACTGTTGTGATCACAGCTAAATGCAATTTCCTCCAGATACAAAGTGGTGAGGAAAACTTGACTGAGTAAGTGTTATGTTAGCTGGGCCTTGAAGGATGCCTTTATCAGGTGGAAAAGAGAAGAAAACGGGCCAGGCAGAGGAGATAACACAGGCTGAGGCCCAGGATATCACATGTCCCTCCTCACCCAGGAGCACGTGGCCTTGCATGGCCTTTTCAGGGACTGCACACTCTACCCTCCAGAGGCTATGGTTCACCAAGATGCCTCACAGAGGTGCTCAGTTTCCAGGTCCCTCATCCCCACTGCTCACTTTGTGCTCTGGTTCTGCTGGGCCTTGGATGGCCCCCAAACACTTGGCCTTCCAGGTGCTGTGGGGACCCTTCCTTCCTTCATTCATCTTCAATGGGTGAAAACAAGGCTCAAACAAAGAGAGATGGGAACAAGAGAGGGGCCTGGGCCACCGATTCTCTAGCTCCTGCGTGCCACGATTCTCTGCGGTATCTCTGCCTATTTAACTTACAAAAGCCAGTCAGTGCTTCCTTTGTGTGAGCATCTCTCAGTCGAATGCAAAAGGTGCAAACTCATTTGAAAAGACCCTGATGCTGGGAAAGATTGAGGGCGGGAGGAAAAGGGGACGACAGAGGATGAGATGGTTGGATGGTATCACCGACTCAATGGACATGGGTTTGGGTGGATTCCAGGAGTTGGTGATGGACAGGGAGGCCTGGCGTACTGCGGTTCATGGAGTGGCAAAGATTCAGACATGACTGAGCGACTGAACTGAACTGAACTGAATACAGACTGGGTTTCCAACAGCCTAACCGTTTGGGGAAGGGTTTGCCAATAGATTCATGTGTATTCCATCTTTTCTTTCTCCATCAGTGATGGTGAGAATAATTGTTACAAAACTAAGAATTCTAACACTGTCTTTGTTATGTACGTATTGTTTGTATGTAACAACAATAATAAGGAGGAGGACTGCCAAGTGCTTACTATGTGCTAAGCACTGTTCTACCTGTTTCACATGCATTACAATACTTAAATCTTTATATTCTATGAAACAAGAATTCTTTCTCTTCCTTTAAGCAGATGAAGGACTGAGATACAGAATGCTACTGACGTGTTCAGGGTCACGATCATAATGAGGCCAGGATTTGGACCCTGGTACTGGAGAATCAGTCCTAGAGGGTCAGGACTCTTTGCCATCGCTTTCGGCTACCTCTCTAGGATCACTTTCTTCTTTTTCCTCACTTCCTCAAGAACTCATAGTGGAATACAATGGATTTTTCATGTTCATAGAACCACAGAAGGTCATTTTGGAGGTAGAAGCCATTTAATCTAATTGATTTCCAGAAACACAAAGCCCCTAAATTGTCCTCCACCCAGGATTTCTGCTTGAAATCCTCTGCACAGAAGATTTCAGACACAGAGAACTCACCACCTCTCAAGGCAGCCCTTCCCTCTTTGGACAGTGCTGACCATCAGCAGTGGTCAGTGAAAGTTGATCAGCTTCCCCTCATGGTCTGAGTTCCAGCCCTTGGAAGTGCAGAGGTCAAGTTTAGCAAACACCATGACTTGTAGGGGCTCCACTTGGGAAATGGGAAAACTAAAGGCAAATGGAACTTACTATTCAGTGGGGAGCACAGATGATATATGAATTGGGGCCCAGCTTCCTGGGTGGCTCAGATGGTAAAGAATCTGCCTGCAGTGCAGGAGACCTGGGTTGAATCCCTGCGTTGGGAAGATCCCCTGGAGAAGAGAATGGCAATCCACTCCAGTATTCTTGCCTGGAGAATTCCAGGGTCAAAGGAGCCGGGTGGGCTATGGTCCATGGGGCTGCAAAGAGTCAGACACGACTGAGCAACCAACAGTTTCACTTTTTAGCGGGGTGGGGGGTGGTGGGAAGAGCAGAAGGGGAAAGGGTGGAGTGACCAAGAGGAAGGAGGACTTCTGGGTTTCCTTAGAACCAACACAGCACCGGCTAAAAGCTGAAGTGAGAGGAGCAGTAAATAAACATTTCAGGGACTTCCCCGGTGGTCCAGTGGCTAAGACTCCACTCTCCCAATGCAGGGAGCCCAGGTTCAATCCCTGATCAGGGGACTAAATCCCACATGCTAGAATTTAGAGTTTGCATGCCACAAGTAAGACCCAGGGCAGGTAAATAAAAAATTAAAAAAAGAAACAGAAACATTTTCACAAAACCCTGGGGACTCTAAGTACATTTCTGAACAAGGTCTGAGCAAGACCCACCTCTCCCTGACAATGGGCCCTTTATAATTTTCCTGTCAAGGGACCTGGGCCGAGGTCACAGGCATAGACTGTGAAGAGGTCAACCACTGCTGCTCAGGTGACATGTATTAGAGATTCGGTAAATTCTCCCAGAATAAAAAGGAGATGCTGACAGACGGGTCCAAGGTGCTGAATTTAGACCTGTACTTTCCTCTAGAATTGCAATTTCATAGTTGAGCAGTCAAGTGGGGGTGCCTGTCTGACCAACCTGCCAAAATAAGAACCTCAGGGAGAAAGTTTGCTCCTCAGAGGAGAGGAGAGCTGCCTGTTTACGCAGGCAGCATGAAGCAAAATGTAAAAGAGGCTATGAAGTGTTCACCAAGACCCACCCTCCCCTTCTCTCACTACAACATAACCCCTAAGATTAAGCTGGGCGCAAGGCACACAGAATAATGTCCATGCTCCTTAGCATCTTTTGTAACCACGGGCAGCATGTTCTGGCCAAAGGGATGCAAGTCAAAGTGTGGTAGGCAGCTTCTAGAACCTTCTGTAGCCCTTTCCTCTTTCATCCCTTCCTTCATCCTTCTGCCTGAAATGCAGAGATATGTGGGTGAAGCTCTCACTGCCATCCTGGACTCTGAGAACAAAAACAGGAATGGGAAAAGCTAGAAGAAGGCTTGGTCCTTAAGGGCTTCCCAGCTCACAGCCACCAGAGAGTGCTTGACTGCCTACCTATGGATTTTTCCTGGGGGGAGAAATAAACATATTGTGTAAGCCATTATGACTGTGGGTCTTTGTTACCTGCATCCACATTTAATCCTAAGTGATGCAGTTTACCACATAAGCATTTGGGTGAATGCTTATAGAAGTATGCTGAGGATGTGGGGCCACAGCTAATCACAGCCCAGAGCCTCATTAACGTCTCAGCAGCAAAAGAGGGGGAAAAAAATGAACAATCGCGAGGCTTGCAATCCATTCCTGCTAATCAACTTTTATAAGACAGGGCTTGCTTAGGGCTGTGCTTCACTCCACCCAACATCCTGCTCCATCCAAAGCCTCAGCAGGGAAGTTCCCACTCTTTGCACAATGACAATCATCCAAGTCTTAGCATCTCTGGTTTGCTGGGGCTGCGATGTTTGTGTCCATCTGATGCTCACAGCTTCTGCCAGCTGGATTGTACCAGAAATGGCCAGGACTGAGCTGTCCACACATTTGAAAGACTGACCCAGAAGAAAGCCTTGCAGCACACTGAGCAAATTACCCCTACACAGGAGACTCGACAACACAGAGCTTACCTACGACCCTGGAGTTCTGGTTACACAGTGGGATCAGAAGACATATTATATAGGTGGTCCAGAAGTGAGTGTGGTGACATGCTAAGGTGGCGGGCATCAATAATTTCAGCTGCCCAGGATCCCCGCCCCTTTCCTTTGGGGACAAGCATGCAGCTCCTCCACTGGGAAACAGTCTCTCTGGAGTACTTTGTGCATTTGCTGAAACTATTAATCAAAGGGTCCCACATCCCTGGCCAAGGAGTAGGTCAACTGGACTCCTGTTAGAAATCTGCATCTTGGGAGGAGTAACCCAAGAATGGGTAGTAATGGTAGGGGCGTGGATAATCATTCCTACAGCAGGATTCTGAAGACTTCCCTGTTCGTTTTTGCTGCCTGGATCCTCAGTTCTACCTGGGACCTGATTATGTAACCCCTCCAGTCTAAGAATATTTAGCTCTATCTACTTAACCATCCATCCATCCATCTATTCATCTATCTATCATTCATCCATCTGTCTGTCCATCCATCCTTCCACTTATCTATCTATATCTTAAGAGCTTTCTGTTTCCATACTCCAGGTAGGACACTGGGCAAAATACTATCTCCTTTCACACAGCTAGATGCTACAAAATTCATTTTCCATATTCCAGGAAAACAGTGCACTTGTTTCTATGGCACTTCCCAAATATTTTTCATCTGTGACTCAATTTGTAAGGAGACAGTTTCCTTTTATTTAGATGAGTATATCTGGAATCACCACAGATCATTTGGTATTTTACTGTGAAAAAGGTTAATGGCCTTTAAATAAACAGAGGATTTCCACTTCTCCTTGTGAAAGAACAGGGCCTTCCTTGACTGCAAGGTGTCAGTGGAAACTCAAGCTCATTTCATTTTTTCCCCCTTCGTCATCATGGAGACAGAAATATGGCCAAGAAGAGAATGGGGCCTTTAAGAATTCCTCAAGTGTAGCTCATATCCTTTCCCTTGTTGAAAAGTTGATGCTTCCCCATCATCTCCTTCCCTAAACTGATTGACCTTCTTAGGCTGGAAGGTCACACCCTCCATGCTCTGCTCTCACCCCTTCCCAGCCTTACACATTCCCGTGTCCCAGTCAGAACAGAGAGCATGCTGCTCTGTGAAAAAGCCTGGACTTCCCTCTCGCAACTCTATCTACTGGAAACACATCTGATAATCAAAGCCCAAACTGTTGCCTTAGTAATGTTTTTCTTCAACCCACTCATCCTAACGTGTTCACTCCTTCCCAATCCCCATCATGGCATCCTTAGAGAGCTAAGAGCATCCTTAGCCCTCTTCAGTTCAGTTCAGTCGCTCAGTCATGTCCGACTCTTTGCGATCCCATGAATCACAGCACGCCAGGCCTCCCTGCCCATCACCAACTCCCTCTGAGATACCCGGCATACCTCACCTGGTACCGGGGCACTAAAAGTGTGTCCATCCTCCCCAACTGTACTATCCTCTCCTGAGTACAAGCTTACTGAGAAAGAGGACACTATTTTCTGAATTTATTACTGTACCATATATTCTTTTTTTCCCCTTACATTCTTTTCTGTATACATAGAGGCCCAATAAATGTTTGTGGAGTGAATGAAAAGCAAAGCAAAGCAAGAACACATTTTAAAGGCTTCTACAGTGAAACTAACTTGGAGATGGTGCTATTCAATATATTTTGTAAACTCTCAGCTTGGTTTTGCTACTTTCACCACTCCCTCAAACGTATTAAAATTTGTATATTCATTGAAAAAAATCAATACTGGATTGCTTTCTATATTTATCTGAGTGAACTGCTGGCACATATTAGCACTTTTCATTATTGATGCTGGTACAATCAAATTTAATCGGGTAAGTATGAATGAAAATTTCTCTGTCAGTTTTTCTTAGCCTCTGGAAACCAGCCTATTCTTTTCTTGTACATTTAGCTCATCTGAAATCACATGGCTCATACTGTCAGAATCTATGCAAGTTGATTTCTGCTGCAGAAAATCATTTCCAAGCAGGCGCTGAGCCTTGATGTCTTGGGTGTGATTCTCGTGTGAGTCTGTCTCATCAGAAATACAGTTTTGATTACATGAAAATGAGGATCTCCTTCCAAAGCAATACATTTCTCAGTAACTTAAATCCTATCTTCCCAAGAAATATCTTTCTCTGCAGGAAGAGAAAAAAATATCTCATCCAGCCTTTCACCTCCAGCCTCTGAATCAGGGACTCTCCTGGTGAAGGTCAATGACTCCATCTATGGACCTGACCTTGTGCAAATGCCTCTGGGATGGGACTTTATCAAAGACCCCTTCTCTGCAATAGCTTCAACTTATCACCAGGATGCCTCCTTCCCGTTAGTCCCTTTAGAATAAATTCTCTCACACCAAAAATAGGTGAACTTCTCTTGACCCTGAGTCCTGTTCCTATTATTGCTGAATCTCTCTTCCAGATTTCCCCAATAGCACTTGCCTGCCTCTTGCTGTCTCAACTTCTCACACCCTAGTCACCCCTCAACCCACTCCACTCCACCTGGGCACCTGCCATGCTGTTGAATCTGGTCTTGTTAAAGCCCATGACATCCTAACCGTCATGTCTAATGGACACCCTTCAGTGTGAACCTACCAACGTCTCCCTTTTATAACACTCTGAGGACCACCCCTCCTCCCCTTCAGAAGCTGAGATGCCACATCCTCAACACAGGCGCCTCTTCTACTTCTTCACTAAATGTCCACTTGGCTGGATACTTTATTCTTGGCTAATCACGTCCACCCTCGAGTTTTAATTTCCACCCTAACACTGACTTATATCTTCCCAACAGATACTTTCAGCCTCTCTCCTAACTCCAGCCTCTACATAACAATTGCATTTTCAGTGTCTCCACCTGGATGGCCCATAAACATCTCAAATCCAACATATGTGAGACCAAACTTATCCTCTTCATTGAGCTGTTCCTCCATCTGGCCTTCTTTAGTTCTGCTGCTGGTACCACCATGAATCCATCCTACTTAAGATGGAAACCTGGATGTTACCTTGTGTTTTTGTTTAATTTTTCAAAAAATGTTTACTGACGTGTAGTTGATTTACAATGTTGTGCTCATCTCTGCTGCACAGCAGACTGACTCAGTTATACATACACATATTCTTTTTCAAATTCTTTACATTAGGGTTCATCACAGGATTCTGAACATAGTTCCTTGTGTCCCTGTGCTAGTCAATAGGACCATGTTGCTTATCTGTCTCAAATACAGCAGTTTGCATCTGCTAACCCCAAACTCCCAATCCATCCCTCCTCTACCTTCCCTCCACCTTGGCAACACAAGTCTGTGCTCTAAGTCTGAGTCTCTGGATGTTACCGTGACCTCTGACTTGCCCCTCTTTGGTAAACACCACACACATATATGAGCCACTAAGTTCTGTCAGTTTGTTCCCTGGGTTATCACTACTTATTAATCTGCTTAGGTATTTCCTCTTTCTGGAAGTCTTCCCTGACACCGTTCCCGTGCTTGCTTGCTGCCATATCTTATAGACATATTTCCATCACCAGTCATATGCCGTTGGATTTGAGTCACTTTCTTATGGATCTGGAGTTCCATCCCCAACTCCCATTTGCAAAACTCTTGAGGATAACAACCATCTCTCCTTTATCTTTCCTGGAACATGGTTTCTAGCATCAGGCTAGCTTGTGTCTAATAAGAAACCTGGTTTAGTGAAAGTTCTCAAGAAATATTGGCTCTATAAATGAACGCATGAATTGTTTCTCAATTGGAAGTAGCTTCAAGACAGATCCTTTTGCTCAACTCCTTCTGTCAAAAATGATTCTTAAAAAAATTAAAAATAATGGCAGCTATGGATTTGGTACAAAGAACTGATTTTTTAAAAAACTTGTCTTACTCGCTTTCTCTGATATGACACAGAAGGTAGCTGCTATGATTTCTAGACTTTTCACTCTTCCCCAAATATCTCAAATAAACAGTTCCACCTGACTCCATGTATATGTGTGTGTGTGTCTGTGTGTAACATACTGTTCTTATTCACTCTGGGGCTCACCTAAATAAAACCTCCTGTGGAGGAGAAACAGATGTGCAGAAATTGGGCCAGAAAGAGGGACCATCTCTGTACTTACTTCATTTTCCCCTGTGATTCTCTTTGAATTCATTCCTTCAAGCAGGAAGCGTATGGGCTTTCATCTCTGACTGTGAAAATTGTTTATGTGGCGCATTCCTCTCTTCCAAATCCCCATTTATTCATTGTTTGTGCCTAAATCCAGCACTCTGTGATAGTTTTCCTGCTGAGTGAGAGTTTCTCATCAGCCTCTGTATGTGTGTGTGTGCATCCACATGGCTTCAGCCACAGCTTTTATAAACGCCCACTCTAGGGGGTAATCAACACATTTCTGCCTGTTGTCCTATACAGGAGGTTACTCTGGGGAGGCTACGAGCACCTTCAAGATATTTGAGTTAGTATATCAATGAGTCATCCATGGAAAAACATTACTTAATGTCCAAGAGGAGTAGTAGTTAAATAGCTAACATTAGGTGAGCATTTACCGTGGGCCAGACAACGAGCTACATGGTGTGTAAGCATTATTCAATTCTCTGCAAATCTGCATAGTAACTACTACTATAATCCACACTTGACAGGTGACAGACCAGAGGTTGAGAAATGTTCAGTAACTTGTGATCAGCCACCAATAAACAGAAGGTAGAGCTAGAGTCCAAACCCAGGTCTGCCCCCTGCTGGAGCCTAGGGTATTTTTTTTTTAATTGAAGCATAATTGATTTACTATACTGTGTTAGTTTCAAGTGAATTAGCAAAGCAATTCAGACACATGTGTCTGTGTGTGCGCGCATGCTCAGTCAGTCTTGTCTGACTCTGCGGCTCCATGGACTGTAGCCGGCCAGGATCCTTTGCCCATGGGATTTTCCAGGCAAGAATACTGGAGCAGGTTGCCACTTCCTACTCCAGGGGATCCTCCCAACCCAGGGATTGAACATGTGTCTGCTGTGTCTCCTGCACTGGCCGGCAGATTCTTTACCACTAGCGCCACCTGGGAAGCCCTATATATTAATATATGTATATATGCTCTTTTTTAAAAAATTCTTTTCCATTATGGTTATCATATTGTGGAGCCTAGGATACCGACTGTTGCCCTGTGCTTCCTCCTTCCAAAAGCAAACGAAACCACCCCTACCGCCAAAGATTTCTGGTTTCCTCTTTTTGCTAGAATTTTCTTTTCCAACAATTTGATCAGGGAGGGCTGTCCCGGTTGAGGTGTGAGCTGATGGGGAGCCCCTCCACCTCCTCTCAGCCCATCCTTGCCTGGGGTGGCCTTTTCGCAGAATGCAGTTTGGCGATCACTGTGCTGTGAGAGTGGAAACAGCAGCTGGTGTCTCGCTACACTCCCTTTGCACGGCCTACAATGCCATGCACAGCCGGTGCTCAATCACTGTCTCCTGCAGGAATGTGATTCTGAGAGGGGTTATTACCGCCTGCGGCCACTGACAACGTGAGCTTCCATGAGCCACCGACAGGGTACCCAAGGACAATAGAGCCTCTGGCCTTTGAGCTCTAGAGAGAGAACAGTTTCCATCCGAAGGCACAGGTGTCCACGAACTGCGCCCAGAGAAGAGACTCCAGAGGAGACTGCCCTGGGATGTCATGGCAGGAGCTGGGAAGTAGGGGATGGCCTGCTAAACCCAAATGGATCTTCCTAAAGGGATCTTTCTCCTAGGCTTTGTTTTTTTCCAATCATGTTTTCCATGCTTGACATTACCAGGTGGACAGCTCCTCCTCCGTGGAGAAATTTGTCATCCCACTGGGATAATTCCAAAGTTATTCTAAGAGTTCCTGCTCAGAACAAATCAAGCCAATCAGGAAGCTCCTCCACTTGGGCTGTGCCTGGCTGACTGTTTCCCACTTGGACACTTCCTGCCATTGTTCGCTGGCCTGTTCTCAGAGGCGCAACCATGGGACCCTGCCCCTTCCTCTCTGGAGCCCAGGGCCACACTGGTGGCTTTGGGTTGAGGTATATATGAGGCTCAGAGATCAGGTACTTGGCTGGGAGGAAGATGCCTACAAAGGAAATACAGGCAGTTTCTGGCCCAGGTGACATTGGGTCTCTCTGGCTTACCGAGAGATGCTGAATGAGGCTAGGTCTTTCACTGACTGCTTCAAGCATGTGTTGAACTAGTACAGCGGTAGCTTCCCAGTCTCTACCTTTAAGAAGTTTATCATCTGATGGAGGAGGCAGGTGTATAAATATTTACCAAATAGCTCTCTGTGGAGCTCTAAGGAGGCCTGGCCAGGGCTTGTTGGGGATGCAAAGAAGACAGCTTGACTAACCCTGCTTAAGGAGCAGGCAGGGCAGGATTCCAGGAGTTTGGGACATTTCACTGGGATCTAGAAGGATGAGGAAAAAATGATCAAGGCAGAGAGGTCTTAAGAGGGAATGATGGGCCAAGGCGAAAGCATGGACGCAGATGCTCTGAGGCAGAAATGGGCAAGGAGGTATCAGCATCTCCTAAGACCAGACCCTTCCAGTGTGTTCATGACGGGGAGCCAGTGATGGGGAGAGGAGGACTCAGATGTGACGGCTCTTGAATGCCAGACTCAGGAGTTTAGATTCGGTCCTAAAGGCAACAGGAAACCATTTTCTTACTGGTCTGTTTCAAGGGAGTGATCCTACCAGCCATGTTCCAGAAAGACCACACTGGCAGCTATGTGAAGGACAGAAGTGGATGAAGGGTAGAGGGACAGAATGAAAACAGAAAGATCAACGAGAATTAATCCAGGCAAGACAGGAGAAGGCTGTGCTTGGCGAGGACTGTTATGGGAAGCGAAAAAGGGTTTCACTGATTGATACTGATACTATAATGACACTGAGGATGTCTTAAGTCAACTTTTCTGCATGAGTGTGGCCCCACAGGCTGGGCTGAAAAAAAAAGGAGCAGCATTCAACTCTGAGACTATGAGACAAAGTGGCTGAGGAATCCTAGGGCCTAGACTACAAGGGGTTAGCAAGAGCCCGGGCTTTCCCTTCTTGCCCACCTCCCTCTTTGGTACTTTCCGGCAACTGCCTGACTGTTAGCGGTACTAGTGAGAGCTGCTCAGTCGTGTCCGACTCTTTGTGACCCCATGGACTGTAATTCTCCAGGCCAGAATACTGGACTGGGCGCCTTTCCCTTCTCCAGGGGATCTTCCCAATCCAGGCATTGAACGCAGGCAGATTGCAGGCAGATTCTTTACCAGCTGAACTACAGGGGAAGCCTTGCTGTAGAAGAGGGACACCTTCTTGGGATAAGGGAGGCAACACAGCAGCAGCCCTCTGTACCCCCTTCGATGGTCCACGGCAAAGTGACAGCCACGGCGTGAGTCTGAACCCCATGTCTTTAGGCCCTAATTAAAAGTGTTCCAAGGACTGAGATGGTCTCAAATCAATGAGTTCTACAAGGAAAACCAGCCCTGGGCCTGATGAGCTGCATACTGCCCTCCCACCCAATGCCCAGCAGCCGGAAAGGGCTTGGAGTTACAGACTAATAATCATCACGGCTTCTGGGCAAATGCTGAGGCTCCCCTCTCCNATAGTAGGAGACTTTAACATCCCACTCACACCAATGGACAGATCATCAAAACAGAAAATTAATAAGGAAACACAAGTCTTAAACGATACAGGAGATGCAGTGGATCTGATTGATATCTTCAGGACATTCCATCCAAATGCAGAATACACCTTTTTCTCAAGTGCACATGGAACATTCTCTAGGTTAGACCACACCTTGGGTCACAAATAAACCTCAGTAAATTTAAGAAAATTGAAGTTGTATCAAGCATTTTCTCCGCCCACAGTGCTATGAGACTAGATATTAATTACCAGAAGAAAGCTAAGAAACACAAACACATGGAGATGAAACAACACGTTTCTAAATAACCAACAGGTTACTGAAAAAATAAAAAAGGAAATAAAAAAATTTCTAGAAACAAATGACAGTGAAAACGTGACAACTCAAAACATGCCATGGGATGCAGCAAAAACAAATCTAAGAGGGAAGTTTACAGCAATACAATCCTACCGCAAGAAACAAGAAAAACATCAAATGGACAACTGAACTTTAAACCTAAAACAACTGGAAAAGGAAGAAGAGGAACAACAACCAAGAAATCCAAATTAATAGAAGGAAAAAATAAAGACCTGAGCAGAAATATATGAAAAAGAAGAGACAGAAACCATAGTAAAGATTAATAAAAAGAAAAGCTGGTTCTTTGAGAAGATAAACAAAATTGACACGCCTATAGCCAGACTCATCAAGAAACAAAAAGTGTCAAATCAACAAAATTAGAAATGAAAAAGGAGAGGTGACAATAGACAATGCAGAAATACAAACAATTATATGAGACTATTATAAATAACTATATGACAATATAATGGATAACCTAGAAAAAATGGACAGATTCTTAGAAAAGTTTAATATTCCAAGACTGAACCAGGAAGGAATAGAAATTACGAACAAGCCAATTACAAGCACTGAAATTGAAGCTGTAATAAAAATTCTCCCCAAAAACAAAAGCTGAGGACCAGATGGCTTCACAGGAGAATTCTATCAAATGATTAGAGAAGAGCTAATGCCTATCCTTTTGAAACTCTTTCAAAAAATTGCAGAGAAAGGAGCACTTCCAAACGCATTCTGTGAGGCCAACATCACCCTGATACCAAAATCAGACAAAGACAACACGAAAAAAGAAAACTACAGGTCAATATCACTGATGAACATAGATGCAAAAATCCTCAACAAAATTTTAGCAAACAGNTCTTTCAAAAAATTGCAGAGAAAGGAGCACTTCCAAACGCATTCTGTGAGGCCAACATCACCCTGATACCAAAATCAGACAAAGACAACACGAAAAAAGAAAACTACAGGTCAATATCACTGATGAACATAGATGCAAAAATCCTCAACAAAATTTTAGCAAACAGAACTCAGCAACACATCAAACAGCTCATATGCCAAGATCAAACTGGGTTTATTCCAGGAATGCAAGGATTCTTCAATATATGGAAACCAGTCAATGTGATACACTATGTTAACAAATTGAAATATAAAAACCATATGATCATCTCAATAGATTCAGGAAAAGCCTTTGACAAAATTCCGTACCCGTTTATATTAAAACTCTTCAAAAAGTGGGCATAGGAGGAAATTACTTCAACACAGTAAAGGCCATATATGATAAGCCTACAGGAAACATTATTCTCAATGGTGAGAAACTGAAAGCATTTCCCCTAAGATTAGGAACAAGACAATGGTGCCCACTTTCCCCAGTAGTATTCAACACAGTTCTGGAAATCCTAGCTATAGCAATCAGAGAAGAAAAATAAAAGGAATCCAGATTGGAAAAGGAGAAGTAAAGCTCTCTCTGCAGATGACATGATACTCTACATAGAAAATCATAAAGGTAGTATCAAAAAATTACTGGGGCTGATCAGTGAATTTAGCAAAGTTTCAGGATACAAATTCAATGCACAGAAATCACTCTCACATCTATGTACTAACAATGAAAAATCAGAAAGACAAATTAAGGAATCCATTCCATTCACCATAGCAACAAAAATAATTAAATATCTAGGGATACACTTACCTAAGGAGACAAAATAACTGTACACAGAAAATTATAAGACATTAATGAAAGAAACCAAAGATGACACAAACAAATGGAGAGATATTCCATGTTCCTGGGTAGGAAGAATTAAGATTGTGAAAATGGCTATACTACCAAATGCAATCTACAGATTCAATGCAATCCCTATCAAATTACCAATGGCATTTTTCACAG
>SJYV01038031.1:0-14733 GCA_006410875.1 Neotragus pygmaeus | reverse complement strand
GTTACAGAGGCTAAATGACATCTCTGAAATTAGCATCATAAAAGAAAGAAAACCTACATCCAAATGAACTCTGAGATAGCCATCTTCACCTTAGGAATGATACTAATAAATGGGCATGATGTCTGTGCAAACTCTTCAGACTCTGGCTGCCAGAAAAGATGAAGATGACAAAATGAAGTTCATCGACTATTAAAAAGAAAAAGAAAAAAAGGACAGAGGACAAGGTAATTGCTGAGGAGACTGATCGACAAGGCACAAGACATCTGTCATGCCGGGGGGCCTTATTAACTCTATTACATTATTTCCACATCAGCAGATCACCTCATTTACTAGCTAATCAGGCAGAATTAAACATTTTAAATTATCTTCCTTAATCCTGCATGTGATCATTTGAAAACCCAGGGCTCTAAAAATCTAATTGTAACTGCTTACCAGAAATGTCATCTTCACTTTGAAGAACTGAACCAGGGCCAGATACAAGGCTGTTTTTTTGTGGGTTTTTTTTTTCCATTTTTCTAAAGTACCATCCCATGGCCAGAACTGGACTTACATGTATTGGTACATGTGCCTAGAGCTGGACATCTTGGGTGCTCCCAAGTGTCTCCCCTGGCCCTGCTTCAGAAGCCATAATGCCCAGAGTCTAAAGAAGAGCAGTGGAAGGGTCAAGGGCGTGGAAGAAGGATGTAGTGGGAAAAAACTGTTACAGCCTTAGGAAAAGTCAGGAGAGCAAAATCTAAATTCAGTAGGCCCCTAACAGAAGTGACAGGAAACAGTGCCTCTCCCACTAAGAAAAGATAGGATGAGGTTGGGGGAGCTTACTTACCCATCCATGATTAAGTCTTCTTAGCTTCCTATGCCCAAGCTCCCCTTCTCCCTGCTCCTTCAGTGTCCTGGACATCAGTGTAAGGGCACAGCAGTGAACTGTCTGCTGTTTGCTCATCTTCCTAGGATGCTGCGGCAATGTCCACAGGAGCAGAGCTCCCAGGACTGTACTGTAGGTCTCCTAAGAGATTTCCATCGTGTGAGGACACTTCTTGGGTGGGCTTGGAATAAGAAGCTGAAAAACCCATTTGGAGCCAAACTATAGAGCCCAATGAGTTGGAACCACTGCCCTCGGTGCCCATGGCTGCTGACACGGGGGACACAGAAGTGAGAAAACAGCTTGTGGGGTGCAGCTTGCTGAACACCTGTCTGCCCTTTGTGTTTAGATGTGTTATAAAGCATAAGTGGCTTAGGTTAGTGGTACGTCTACTTGGTGTGTTTTCACGTGTGCTCCATGTGAATGATGAGTTGCATGAATGCCATGTGTTTGTATGTGTGTGTGTGTGGCAGGGGGGTGAGTGAATGTCCTACAGTGGGACAGAGGTTAAAGGGATAACTAGTCGCTCTTGCTTTCCACCTCCTATTTTCTATCCTTTAAAATCTACAGCAACAGCTCATGAAAAGGCCCAGAAGCAAGAGAACAGGTCGTGCTTGTGCTTTTTCAAGTAGTTCTGATTGTAAAGAGGTCAAAGTACAAGATGAGTGGGAAAGGATGAGATACAGCTGGAATACAGGGCTTCCTAGATGGTGTAGGGGTAAAGAATCTGCCTGCCAGTGCAGGAGACACAAGATACACGGGTTCGATTCCTGGGTTGGAAAGATCCTCTGGAGGAGGAGATGGCAACTCACTCCAGTATTCTTATCTAGAGAATCCCATGGACAGAGGAGTCTGGCAGGTTACAGTCCATGGGTAACAAAGAGCTGAGCATGATAGCACACATGTACACACGCACATCTGGAACGGGGATGGGTCGTGAAGGTCTTGGTTTGCCACTCCTGGGAATTTGCACTTTGTCTGGCAGGCAGTGAGAGTCATTGAAAAGAGGTTAAGCCAGGGATAGATTTTATCAGATTTGTACTTTATAAAAAGATTAACGTGGCTGTTGAGTGAAGAATAAATTGGAGATTACAAGAGTGGAGGCAGAGAGAACCATCCAAAAAGTGCTGCATTGATCTGAGAGATTATGGCAGCCTAGATTGGCAACAAGGCAACGAGGGATGTGGAGACGTGGGTTTGAGAGCTCTTAAGAATTCAGAGGACATAATGGTAGTTCATTTCCTTTTTTATACAAATGGAGGTGGCAGGGTGGGGGCTATGTAAGATGCCTATTTCGTTGTCAGAACAAATAGATCATTCTACTGGTCTCTGGTTCTCAGCGTTTTTTTGAGCCCAGACTCACCTAAAGCTCAGACCTCCTCCCATTAGATATAGTTCATATCATCAGTGATTCTCTGCAGATGGCACAGGAAGACGCCTCTGTCATTTACAAAAAAAAAAGACAATTAAATGCTCTGTTGATTCCTCTGTGCCCTTCTATTGGGCAGGCCTGGCTGCCTGCTACCATTTGGGGAATCACTGGTCTATGCAACAGAGAAACATTTGGAAGAGAAACTTATCCTTCATTTAAAGTAAATACCATTTGAAGGAAACTCTTTTGCAACAGAATGCTAGTTCACCTATCTCGCCCCACCACCGGTGCCCTAGACAATAGCTGACTCCTGATAAAGACACAGCCTTCATGAAACTACACAGTCTCCCTGCTGATGAAGTGACACATCAGCCAGGATGTGATGAATCTGGGTTGTACAGACAAAAATACCAGGAATTGCAGCCAAGGTGCGCATGGCACACTGTGCATCACCTACACCAGCTTTCAGCAGTTAGAGTCACAGAACAATTGCTCAGGGCCTTCACAGTGTAGACCTGACCCAAGACCCAAGAGTGAAGCAGTAGCTGTAAGGAAGCAGAAACATTATAAATAACCCAGAGAACCCTTTTATAACAGCAACTGCCTGCTGATTTTGTGGCCTAACAGCTCAAGCAAAAAAAAAGGATATAAATACAATATTGTGCAATGACTAATTACTCAAAATGTTGTGCATCAGCAGAAGTGGGACCTGTGGTTGGTGCTAATATTATCAGATGCCTTTGCTGTTTAATAATCTGGTAGCTCTATATTATTTAGCATGCAGTTTTCACAGAGAACAATGATTTTATTTCAAGTAGCTTTCACCGAAATAAAAAAGCAGCTGTTAGAAGAGGAACATTGGGCAGAAAATGTTGTAGAAGAATCTTCTCTGAGATACTAAATCATATTGGATTAACTGTGTTCTGTCTCGAATGGTGGAGTCACAAAGGAAAAAGATCACTGACCACAGAAGGCCAGGGCAGTCTTTAGAACCCAGTGAATGATGAACAGACATTTTAGTTGTCAGTGCCATTTATTCATCAATATATCAAGTTATTTATATACAAGGCTTCCATTAATAGTGCCTGAAGAATGGGCCTTTTTTATTCCAGTTTTAGCTCATATTCAAGATTTTACTTCTCTCTCATTAATAGTGGAATTCTTTAAATTATAGCATAAATTAATACACCACAGTGATTTGGGGCAGAATGGAGTTTTTAATCAATTTCAGTCTCCACAGGCCATTCTGTGCAACTTAGCATGCTGGGCACGTGCCGGCCATGCCCCTGCCCCTGCCCTGGAATAGGCTAAGACTCTTGGTTGCAGCATGTGGGCTCTAGTTCCCTGACCAGGGATTGAACCCGGGCCCCATGCATTGGGAGCATGGAGTCTTAGCCACTGGGCCACCACAGAAGTCCCTGACTCAATTTTAGATCAGATCAAAGTGATGCAGTTATTATGATCACCCTACTCTTACAAATTATTATTAAATATTAGTAGGGTACCAATAAATAAAGAATCTGGCAGTTCTGGGATGAAGGTTTATAGAGTCTTTCTTGTTCTCTAGTAGTTGAATTTTAATCAATATGTTGAAGGTTGAAAGACCAGAGTCATTTTTTAACACCACTTACAATCTTTGGGGAGAGTGAAATGCTGCCTTGAACATATCTGGCCCCACCTTGCTTAGATTTTGCACTCGACCCCCCATTGATCCCTCTCTTTTTTCATCCATCTAAATGAAAGAAGCCTTCAGCCCCATAAACCTCATTCCAGATGGAAATGCATAATTCAAGAGAAATACTGATGTCAAAGAAGAGAAGGCACACCAATTTGTGTCAGCAGTTGCTGTAAATTAAAGACGAGTACACGGAGAGTTTAATGTAATGTAGAATTGAAAATAAAATTAGAAGCAATATTTAGGCAGTTCTCCACCTCTTTCTTCCCTACTGTGACATGAAGGATTGACTCCCAGCTTAAGTACCTAATGCAGTTCATTTTTCTTTTCTGCTGGTATTTTTTTTCCCCATAAAATGTTGCTTGTTTATCTTTGGCATCCGAAATTAGATCTTTTCACTTTTTCCATCCTGATCTCAACAGAAAGTCAGGGTAGGAATACTCAGAAGTTTTCCCCTCATCTTCCACACCCGTCACATTTGCAGCACAGAAAGGACCCCACTCTACCAGTCTGACTAGTTAGCTGCTGTAAATAGCTATTAATTCTTCCTTAATATGGATTCTTTCTAATGTGGGTGTTACGTCCATGGTTTCTTTTGTTTTCCTAAAGCTGGAAAATAAAAGGTTGATAATGAACATTTCAGACATGTATGACTGCATAAGGTGTTCCTAACGCTTAGGAGAACTGTCTTTAGCATACATCCAGAAGGATCAGTCCAGTGAGAGGCCGTTATTCAGCACCTTTTGCAGCTCTCTATTCAGATTTCCCTTACAGCCAGTGTTGTTCTTTACAGTTGCCCATTGTTTCTGGCCATTGGTGGAACTTCCTAGCTGGATACCCCACCTTAATTGCTAGACTTGATTCTAAATGATTTACTCTTTCCAGAAATAAATTCCTGAGGATAGTGATTCGCAAAGTGTGGCCCTGGACCAGTAATATTAGCATCATCTGGGAACTCCTAAGAAACACATGCATGAATGCATGCGTTTCAGTCATGTCTGACTCTTGGTGACCCTATAAGACTGTAGGCTCCACCAGGCTCCTCTATCCATGGGATTCTCCGGGCGAGAATACTGGAGTGGGTTGCCATTTCCTTCTCCAAGAAACACATATCCTGGGCCAGGTTTAATGGATCAGAAACTTTGGGGGTGGAGCTCAGCAATCTGCATTTAGCAAGGCAATCCTAGTTTGATAACCACTGGCTTAAAAAGATGAAGTATTGCCTTTACTGAGGATATTCAAAGATGTGCTACTGCTTTTTTAAGACATTCCAAAGAATGGGTTTCAAAACCTTTCTGAGCAAAACTGGAGTACATGTATGCCTCTCCGGGGACTGCTTTAATAGAGACTGGTCTTCCACTGAAACATTCCAGGTCTGCCACCTAGCCATTTGACCTTGAGCAAGTTCTTAACACTTGGTTTCTCATCTGGAAAATGAAAGGCCCACCCTACCTACTTCATAGGATTGTAATGAGATTCAAAGTGAGTCACAACTACAGATATGCACGGGAAACCAGAAAGTACTATGGAAATGCAAAAGTCACATCATTTTGCAGACAGGATTCTGGTAGTCCTGGCGTTATGTCAGGGCAAAGAGTTGGGGAAAGGCCTGTAGTCATCATTCGCTTGGGCACGTCCACCTTTTTGTTCATATTATGACCGATTCATCACCTTGGTAGATATGTCTAAGATATTGCCATTGCAACCTGATTTATTTGGTATTTATTTGGTATTAAGAGAGGGAAACTATTGCCTGACTAGTGGCTACAAGGGACAAGGAAAATATATTCATTTTCAGACATGTTATTTTCTATGGAAAGCTCCGTGATGAGTGACGGTGATGTGGATGGACAACGTATGTGGGCACTGCATGCTCATGCCAGAACATGTCACACATTAGCAGTGAAAGGGTCTATGCTGAAACCACTCACATCAGCCCTGTGCAAGGGAATCATGACCTTTAAAAAGGAAGCTAAGTATCCACTGCTACATCCTAGTCACTGCCAAGAGGACCAAAGAGAAGTTCCCTCCAGCAAACCAAATCTAGAGCAACTAAGATTTTAAAACAGACCCGTTAATGTGTCTGTGCTTGAAGAGAGTGTGGGTGGCTTTTCCCTCAGAGGTTAGCACTTACAAACAGCTTCACCATAGGAATTCATAAACACCAAGCTCCTGGTGCTTTTATAACTTAACTTGAAAACTTTACAGACTCCTGAGGGACTATATCTGGGCAGGAAGAAAGCTAAATCTGTGGCCTTAGTGCTTACTAAGAATTCAGTTTTAGTGACACAGAACAGCTCCCACTAGGCCAACGTCAGCTTTACTTTTCACACACAGTGGCAGCTAAAGTCAAGAGATTCTATAGGAATCTAATTGGTTAATTAGGATTAAATTATTGGTTAATTATGGGAAAATAAGCTGTTGGTTAATTATGAAATTAGAATAGGAAATGATTTTGCTCCAAATGTTTGCCTATTTAATAAATCTGTGGAGACAGAAAGTACATTAGTGGTTCGTGAGGAGTGACTCTTAATGAGTCCAAAGTTTCTTGTAGGGGAGATGAAAGTTCCTAAAATTAGACTGTGCTAATGGTTGCTCAACCCTGTGAATATACTGAACACTGAACTGAATATTGAGAACACTGAACTGTAGTCTTTAAATGGACAGAACTGAATATTCAAAACACTGAACTGTATACTTTAAATGGACAGATTATTTGGAATATGAATTATATCGCAACCAACCTTTCTTTTTTTTCTTAAGTCAAATTGCTAATAAATTGTAGAGCCAAGGAAAACGCTGTGTCTATTTAAGACAGAAATAAAAATCACATCTAAATTTTGCTGCATGTGGCTTCCTACTTGATAAATATGAAATAGTGATCATTTGAAATACATTAAGGCAGAAAATATTTGCTTTCTTTTAATCACACTATTTTAAAAGCAGACTACCTCAGCCAAATAACTGAAATTTAAATGTAATAAATTAAGGTGACCAGTAGTTGAAACCAAAGTCAAAACATTTATGACAAAGTAATTAGTCCATGTTCCCTAAGGTTTATTTAGAATAAAAATCATCAGTATTTTCACAGTAACGATAAGAAAACTGGATTCTCACTGTCCATCATGATGCCCTAAGCTGATCTGGTTAGGGAAGGCTGGAAGGTTGAAGTTGGAAAGGGTGTGATCTCATCCTTATGATGGGAATATGTGTTGATAAGAGAAGATAGAAATACTCAGATTCAAGCTATGAAATGGGGCTCTTGTATAAGCAGCATCATATCTTGTGGTATGTTTATTGCCTAGGCTTCAGTTTTGTCTGCCCAGGAGAGAACATTTGCCCTTTTCCTGCCTTGGCAAGATAGGCCAGGCCACACTAGTTCTAATCTCCTGTGGAAGTCCTCGCTCCAGGGTTTGGGGCTTGCCCTCAGCTCACTGGTGTCCATGGAGACTGTCGAATGAGGTAAACAGGAAGGGAACTGGCTGGGAGATGGAGGAATTTCTGGCTCAGTGGAAAGAAACCAGGGAGTTACCAACATCTGCCTAGCAAGCCTTGCAGTTTGGAGGCTATTGGTTACGGCTCCTGAATACACCGGAAGCGTGTGACTGGCCCCTGGCAGTTCTCCGTGGTGAGAGGCCCTACTTTGGAGTATCTCAAACATGGTTTTTTTTTTATCATTAATCACCACCCACCATACCAAGGAGCCTCTTAAGAGATTTTTTTTTTCTAATAGTCTTCTTCTTCCATGAAATTTTAACACCACAGATACTCAATCATATTTTTTTCTCTCTCTGTGTATGTGTGTATGTATATATATATATAAATAAATGTGTGTGTATATAATATATACATATGTATGCATAATATATACACATGTGTGTATATATGTATATGTCTGTTTGCATACTGTGGTTCTCCCACGCACACAAGAATGAATTTTCACCCTCCATTAAGAATGCATGCCCTGGAGGGAATGAAGAGTCTAACAGGGCCTTTCTCTTTCCGCTCACGTTTGAAGTGGTAAGGTCAGTCACACAGAGAAGGTGGACCAGGGGACCCAGTGTCCATCACTAACCAGGAGAGGCCCTGACATCAGGTTCCATCACAGCTTGAGGACTGTCCTCTTGAGTCACACTGTCTCCGCAACTATCCATGCAGCCTGCCTGCCACCCTCGGGGCTCTGCCACCACCTCCTCTTGCTAGCAGGAGCCCTCTGCCCAGTGACCAGCTGGCGGGGACGCAGGCAGTTCCTCCATCAAAGCAGCAGCGCAGGTGGCGATGCACAGCTTTCTGTGCAGCAGGGCCCCTCCCTCCCGGGCAGTCCTCCAGCCCCTCCCAGCTCTAGCCTCTCCCGGAACCCTTGCTCACTGTTCTCCTCTGTTCCTTCATCCAAATGAAAGCAGGAGATTTACCAGGTTCCCCAGTCTTGCGCTGACCTCTCTGCTTCTCATTTTACATTCTTTAGTCTCTGCTCACAAACTCTTTAAAAGCCTCATAACGATCTCCCTTGCCCCCACAGAGAAATGGATTTCAGAAACCCCAGCACACATGGATGGTCACTGCTAGAACTCTCTGGAGCCTGGCCTCCTTGTAATTAAAAGCTGCGGGACATGCTGCTTCTGCCTCCTCCGCCTTCCCTGACTCTTAGAGCATTCCTAGAGGCCCTCTTCTGCTCAGAACTGGGTACATAACACCAGGCACAGCAGAAACCCCCAGCCATGGGATCCACAGGAACATGACCTTCTTTGTCCCTAAGAACCCTCCAACTTAGATCACAGGCTTTCATTTCCCAAAACGCTAGCAAGTTAAAGGGCCTCTGAGATAGTACCATCCAGTACCCCCCAACCTTGGTGAGCACTTTCTGTGCTCCAGGCACCGTGCTAGACCTTTTCACATACGTTATCCAGTTCAGTGTTTACAAGAGAGGTTGAGTCACTCGCCAAAGTGGTGAAATCAGGGCTTCAGGTCAGGTCTGTCTGACTCCACACCGTTTACCGCATTGTCCCACTTGAGAAAACATGTTTCCACTTGAGAAACATATTTTTCCCAGCTGTGTACAGAGGGACTTCACTGTAGGTTTACCATTCCCAAATGATGACAGAGGTAACGTAGAGGGAAGAAGGTGGGATTTAATTCCATGTGTGTGTTCCCTCTGTGCTCCTTCAAAGCCAAGACCAAAGTTCATGACACTAGGTCTACTGCCCATCCATGACTAGCCCTTTAAAGACAAAGGATGACGTTTCTTCTCCCAGGTCTAACCAGATGCTCATGCCTAAACCTCCAGCAATGAGGCAGAAGTCCTATTCTTGGAACCTGGAAGCAAGAGCAAAGCAGGACTTGCCACCCAGCTAGCCTGAGGGTGTGCCAGCTCAGTGCCGCCTCAGCAGCCCTGCCTGCACAGGGATGGGATGGAGCAGGGAAGCTGGTGCATTCCCATTGTTCTCTGTCCCTTTCCTGAGCCCCTTGCAATATTCTTTTTTATGAAGGAGAAGTAGCGCCTTGACTTGGGATTTAGTCATGTTTCATCCCATTTGCCTTTTCCCTGGCCTCAAAAACCACGAGCCTGGCTGAGGAATTCAGGTCCACAGTGTAGGCTTTGGATAGCTTTGTGTAGGGAGAGGTTCTGAGAAGAAAGGAAAGTGGTATCTGCTTGTCAGATGGAATGTGTTAACACATTGGGCAGGAATGCAAGGACTTTAACTGTTAGGGTCCCTCTGCAGTTTGGCTGATGAATCATCCTGTGTGGGTACAGATTCCTAACAAATGAACCCTCGTGATGACATCATTCTTGCAAAATCATCTAGGTTCTGCTGTAGGCGCCTGACAAGTTCTTATCTTGGGGATTTTCACCACATGGCTTTTTTGTTTTATTTCTTCCTAGCCACACTTAATACCCATCACACTTTACAATTCTTCCATTTTCCTATCAATTGGAAGTTGGCAAACTAGGACTTTCACAGGTCTGTCTCATTGTCATCCCTCCTACGGGGCAGTCTTGAGACAGCGTGTGCTCCTCACCTAATCACTCAGCACCCAGCCTCCTGACAGTCCTTGATTCAGTCAGCACATATTTCAGCAGTGAGCCTGGCCTTGCACTAGTCCAAGGGTATGGAAGTGATGAAGACCACAGAGGAGGATGGGGGCAAGGGGCTGGTGTGTAGGAGAGTATGTAACCCAGACTTGTGGGATCAGGGAAAACACAGTGCTTTGAATATGGTACCAGTCAGTAAATATGTGAGGATTACGTTCATACCTGAGTTGAGTCTAGGAGTTGGTGTAGGAATGAGGTCAAGCAGAGGCACCTCCATGAATGAAGACCCAAGGTTACATGTGTGAGCAGGAAAAAATAAGAGATGAAACTGGGAAGGTGGGCAGGGGGAGCCTCGTGTGCCATGCTAAGGAGCTAAAACATTATCCTAAGAAAGATGAGAAATGTCCAAAGGGATTTAAGCTGAAAGTGAGGTGGCCCGATACACAGCAGTATGGAGGATGGAGTGGAAGGGGCCAGATCAGAGGCAGGGTGAATAGCCAAGGAAGTGAGCGTGGTCCTCCGGTGGTTATGTGAGCACCGGTAGGGGTGGAGTAGGGATGAGATGAGGGGACAGATTAAAGAAATATTTAGAATTTAAACTTGGCAGCTGGTGGCTGTCTAGAAGGCCCCCAAGATTTTCAGGGTGGAAGTGCCACAAACTGAAAAGACAAGAAAAGGCTCATGTTCGGTCAGGGTTAAGAGTTCGATTCAGGCATGTGGAGTTAGAATCAGCTGCCAGAGACACGAGGCTGGTTGAGCTGACTCACAGGTAGGTAAGATACACAAGCCTGAAGACAGAGGAGAATCCGGGCTAAACGTAATGACTGAGAATCTGGGCTAAACGTAATGACTCCTCAGATTCATAGCAGTCGAGACCATAAAGTATTTGACACACCCAGGATATTAGGGGGAAGAGAAAGGCAGTGAGTGAAGGACGGAACCTGGGAGAATACCCACAGTCACGGTGCAGGAGGGGGCAGACAGACCCAGGGCAGAGACAAAGGAGGGCCAGAGAGCCACAGGGCCCCAAGGGGGTGACTTACTGCTCTGCACGTCTCTGCCTCCTAAACCTCTGGCTGTCCTGTTCTTCATAAGTAAGCTCTTTCACCTCCTTACCTCCCCACACAGCCCCTGTAGGTGAAAGTTGCTCCTGATCCTAAGGCACATTCTTGCAGCTTCCAGCCGCCCCTTCTCTCCCCTCCTGTAAAGATTCCTGCATCTTTGAGGCTCATGCAATTCAATTACAAAGTCTGGACCTCTTTTCCAGGTCATTCTCTGTTTGTCTAAGACGCTAGCATCCACATCACCATTTTTCTCTCCATCTCCCTCCCACCCCTGCAATGCTACCAACATAAGATGACTCCAGTACCATGAGGATGAACCATCACCAAGTCCCATTGTTCCTAGATGCCCTCACTCCAGGGACTCTTCACCTCCACTCCAGCTTCCCACTCCAATGACGACTCCCAGGAAATGGCTAATACCTGGCACCGCTTCTGTTCTGTGGGAATAAACCTCACATCCCACAGCCAGCTCTCACCCTTCTTCTCCTACACTAGTTCTCACATTCCTTAGTTACCTCTGACCTGTTGACCTCTCCTGACCTCTTCCTTCCTTACCCAGGCTAGACCGATTATTTATCTGGTTATTCTTTCCTGTAATCTCTGCTCCCTTTGGACCCGCCCTCTTCCACCACACCTGCTCAGGGCAACTCTGATTCCCATTCTCTTCCCTGCTCCTGCTCCAAACAGGCAGAGAGAAACGGGACCCCCTCCAGAGGGACATCATTAAAGATTCATGGTCTTCACTCCTGGCATTCTTCATCACTACAAAAAACATAAGTCCTTCCCCTGGGGAAACAGGAAAAATTGAGCAGTAGCCAGAAGCCCAATCTCACTCCCAAAATAGCTTACCCACCTGCTCTGCCGCTAGATTTCCACCCAGATGTCCTTGGTACAGTCTTTACTGCCATCTACCTCCTTTATTCCTACCGTGGGCAAGTTACTTAACCTCCTTAAATCCTAGTTTCTTATGTTTTAAAATAAGGATCCCCCAGGCTTGCTGCCAACCCCTGAGGCACTTTGTGCAAATCAGAAGGTGCCTCTGAACAGGCACGCAGCTCAGAGTGCTGAGCATGGTCTGCAGACCCAGGGTCACCCTGTCACCTGGGCACCCTCATGCAGAACCACGTTGTATAACTAGACTCTGCAGCCCCATCAATACCTGTGAGGTTTATCACTGTGTCTCTTGTCAGACAGCAGAGCCCTGAGAGACTGAGCCGGTGAGCTCAGTGCAGGAGCAGACCAGGGTCATAGTCAAGGACTCAGGCAGGCAAGGGGCAGTGGGAGGGAATGGGGAGTGGGGGCAGGCAGGCAGAGAGGATATTCTGAAAGGGAGGAGAAGGGAAAAGAGCCACCAGCCTCCCCAGGGCCACATCGTGTCGAGTCCTGGTGCCAGAGGCTGCCCCCTCCCCAAGCCACCTCTGGGTGCTGTCCTTAGGAGCACCCACCTCTCAGATTCTCCCCTTGGGGTTCCTCTCATCAGCTGCTCATGAATGTCATCTCTACCCCGCCAGCCCTGCAGAGGGCCTTGCCCTCCCGCCCTCTACCCCACTGGAGGCCTCAGGCTCTCCACAGGCGTGTCTTGCTCCTTCCACTTCATGGATACTCCAGCTGTCTCCTGGGTCCCTCAGAACAGCACCCCTCAGGATCCAGGAGTGGCAGGCCCTCGAGAGAGCAGGACTTTCAGAATGCCACATCCATTCTCTAAGGGCGGCTCTTCCTTAAGAGGAAGCTATTGTTGAGAAGGCAATGAAGAGTAGCCACCTGGGTATTTTTATTGAAGATAGATGAATTATGCCATCACCCCTTTTGGCACAAAAATAATTTTTAGTAAAAGGTTAAAACCATCATGTTGTATCAATGAGAACTATTCCATTATTCCAAGAATGATTGATTGGAAAGAAGGTTACTTACAGGAAAATCACAGTGATACAATACAGCTTCTACTTTTAAAGCACTTTCCATTAAAAAAAATTATACCAATGTATAAAAATAGTTATCCTGAAGATGTGAATCAACAGCCGAGTAATTTATTGGCACTTGAAAGTCTTGTGGTATAAATAGATTCAACAATGAGACTATCAAGTAACTGGGCTGTGGCAACCTAACCTCCATTTTCACTGATACAAAGTCACACATAGTTCAGTGAGGGACATCTGGCCCCCTTGGAAGAGAGCACCAGGAGAGAAAAACACAGTGAAGCTAGGACCGAGACAGGTCAGCTCACCCAGTCAGTGCTGAGTGAGGCAGTCTAGGAGACAGGGGACGGAGATATGGTCTCTGCCGTCAAGGAGTTTTCAGACTCTAGCCTGTACACCAAATAGTCACTACAGTGTTTTAAGTGTCCTAAAGAAGTACAAATACATCAGAAGGGAGGGAGGAACTTCTCTGGTGGTCCAGTGGCCAAGACTCCACACTCCCAATGCAGAGGCAGAAGGTCCGGGTTCAATCCTTGGTTGGGGAACTAGAGCTGACATGTCACAACTAAAGATCCTGAGTGCCACACTAAGACCTGTGCAGCCAAATAAATATTCGAAAGGAAGGAAGACTCTTTTCAGCTTGGTTTGAGGTGTGGTTGGGGGGGGGTGGTGTGGCAGGGGACGTCATTGTAAAATGAAATGAGGTCAGTCTCATGTGTATGAAAGTACCCAGATTTGCAGCCTCCTGATGGATGCAGAGCAGACAATAGAAGTTCACTCCCTTCCTTTCCCTAACACTCTTCTACGTAAGTAGTACTTTCCCACCCCTTCATGCTTAAATTTCAGAGTTTTTTCACTGTTTGATGCAATGTGACTTTTAAGATATTATTTATTGGCCTCCTGCTTTCTTGTACTGTTTTTGGAATGAGGCTAGACAGCTGCCTTCTTTGTGAAGAAGAATGTAGTCCACCATCACCCCGGACTCCCACCATCTCTTTTCTGGTGAGAAGGTGGAGACCCAGGCAGCTGAGAGTTGGCCATCAGCAGTCATTAATTGAGCCCATTCTACTTTTAAGGATTGTGTAACTCTGGGGAGTCAGCAGATCGGAAAGAACCAGATAAGATTTCTGGCCTCTCAGAGGAGTTTTGACACATGGAATTGCCTCAATCAAAGCTCCTGGTTGAAAAACCAGTTGTGTTACTGGCATGGAGCACTGGACACCATTACAATGCTACCACTGACATCCCAGAATTCAGTTTCTCTGCAGTCAGTGTCGCAGCCAGAAAATGTTCCTTCCAGTCCCCTGGGCTGGCAGGTGAGTGGCACTGCCTAGTCCTCAGTTGCAAAGGAAATTGCCTCAATGAGATGGGGTATTCCCAACTGCAGGAAGGAGGTTTTCTCAGTTCAGTTCGCCCCAGCTTGTCTCAGATGTCCACTTGATTGAATTTATAAAAGGAGGGAAATCATTCAGAGGCTGAAATTGGACCATTTAAAAATTCAAGAGTAACCGACATTGATTTTTTTTAAACTTCTTTAGTAAAATTTCTTTTATTAAAAACGTCTCTTAAAAATTTTGCAACAGAAAAGTTGCGATACTCCCACATACTCTTCACAGTTTTACCAATTATTAACATTTTTACAATGCTAACAAATTTGCCAATTTGTTTTATTGGTGTCTCTCAAAATACATAAAGATACTTTTTCTTTTAATGAACAGTTTGAGAGTAAGTTGCAGACATGGTGACTCTTTACCTCTTAATACTTCAGGATATATCTCCCGAGAACAAGGACATTAAAAAAAAAAAAAAAATACAA
>SJYV01038025.1:0-18609 GCA_006410875.1 Neotragus pygmaeus | reverse complement strand
AAAAAAAAAAAGAAAAAAGTATTAATGTCTATCAAAGAAAAGTAACTTTTAATAATGATATTACATAATTAACTTAGAGAAATAAACTAAGTTTAATTAATCATATATTTGTAAACTTAAGAAAGTAAATTTTTAAACTCTCGCTCAAAATGTCTCCATATTTTACTTGAAAGATTAAGGCTAATTAAAGTATAATCATTCAGAAAACAAAAACCTCTTTTTTTTTTAATTTTCTGAGGAAGAGGGAGAGGGTGGGATGATTTGTGAGAATGGCATTGAAGCATGTATACTATCATGTAAGAAATGAGGCAAAAACATCTTTTTAAGAAGATAATAATTTAGAGTTGATACAAAAAGGTGGTAATTCCTTTATTTCCCAATATTCTCTATCAGGCCTCAAGCACCCAATCAAATTAACAATGATAACACAAATCATATGTATATATATTTTTTTACCAACATCTTAATGTATCGTGAACAAAAACATCTTTAAAAAATATTCCTATTTCTGTTGACTACTAACGTAAGAGTACTTGATAGATTATCTAAACATACCTGCCTTCTAATGAAATTTGATCATCATGCTCCCAGAACATATATAGTATAAATTGATAATTGACAATACATAAATTAATATTGAAATATATAAATTGTTTATCTAGATTGATAAACCACTGTGACAGTGGCAAAGAAAATAGGTTCCCAGGCTTGTAATAGGCAGAAAAAAATAAGTATGAGCCATTTCTGAAAACATTATGCTAATATACCCACCTATTGAATATTTAATTCCAAACTAAATCTTTTTTTTTTTTCTGACTCCACAGTTATCAGTTGTGTTTGTTATTATGGAGATTCCTATCCAGAACTCTAGAATGTGTTTTTAAATCTACAAAATAACATCTCCCTGGAATTTCAGACCTCCAATCCATATGGAATCCTACTCTACCTCAAGCAAGACTCAGATTCAGTAGATGGATTATTTTATCCAATTATTTGTTGAAAATGGTACGTTAAAGGTAAGTCAAAAAATTTTAACATAAACTTTAGGAAGTTGTGTTGATTCTCCACTTTACTGATTATTGTCAATATAAAATTTAAATTTATCTTTTACACTCACCAACAGGCTATGTGTCCTGATTTTTTGTAAGTTCTTCCTATTAAATATATACTGTTTACACATCAGAATAGTATATGCTGAATTTGTATAACTTTAATGGCAGATGTGATTTGGGAATCCCAGGATTCTTTCTAAGGATTTTTAAGGAGAACACTATCTCTATAATACAAAGATGTACTTGCCAGCTATTTTCCAGAAGCTACAAGATATGTTGTCATCTCTCTGATCACTAGTGTAATATGTGCTTATATATCTTTGTGTTTTTAAAATCTGTTTAAATTTTAGCAAAATACATATTTGGGCTTCCCAGGTGGTGTTAGTAGTGTTAAAGAATCCTTCTGTCAATGCAGAAAACACACAGATGAAGGTTTGATCCCTGTATTGGGAAGATCCTCTGGAGTAAGAAATGACACCCTACTCCAAAATTCTGCCTTTTGTGGGCAGAGGAGACTAGCAGGCATTAGTCCATAGGGTCACAAAGAGCTAGACGTGACTGAGCACACACAGGATAAGCATAACCTAGGGGGAAAAAAAATTCACTGTTATTTATTGCCTCAAATTGGCTACAGATAATAAATAATAGGTGAAACTGGAACAGGAAAATAGAATTATATAATGAACAGAATACTATAATGAACGATCAAACATCAGTTTGACTCTTTAAGATAAGGTTTGCTAATCCCCATTCCACAGAATTTTCCTGAACTAAGACTAGAAATTTCCATTAGTTTTATAATAAGCAGAAAACATGTAGAGATAGAGTAAAACATACAAATATTGAGACCCAGTCAGGTTCGGCACATTTTTCTACCCCTAACTCAATCCACAGCTGATTGTCTAACTGAGCCAGCCCCTCTCATCATGGTGTAGTCTCCAATCAGAGACACCATGAATCAGACCGGAGACTTGTAGAATTATTGATAAAAATGCATGTGAAATAATGAAGTACAGGGACACCTTTAACTTTCAAATGGATAAAAAAAGTCCAAATAGGTCAAACCAAGAAAGTTAGGAATTATAAAACTTCAATGGGTAAAAACAGGTGTAGAATGTATTTTCTTTAGGTATTATGACAAAGAAAGGATATACATCGGTGCTCTGAATAATTACTATAATTTATTGAATTGCAATTATGGGTTGGGCTTCAACTTAAAGAAATATATTAAGATCATGCACTCTGGAGCAAGAATGCTTGATTTAGAACCCTAGCTTGGCCACTTAGGGGCTTGAGATCTTGTAAGGTTTAAGCACTAAGCACTGGTGTTTATATGTGTCAGTCACTCAGTTTTGTCCAACTTTTTGTGACATTATGGGCTGTAGCCTGCCAGGATCCTCTCCATGGAATTCTCCAGGCAAGAATACAGGAGGAAATTGCCATTCCCTTCTCCAGGGGATCCTCCCAACCCAGGAATTGAACCCAGGCTCCAACACTGTAGGCAGATTCTTTAGCATCTGAGCCAAATAGAAAGCCTGCACTGGTGTGGACTCAATCATAAAGAAAAGGCAACATTAGTTGGTATGAAGTTTAAACTAGTAAATGAATAAACATTGAAAAGTTAGTATAATACAATGAGTTAATTAGTAAAGGCATATAAACTCACAGGAAAAAAGCCTGGGACATATCAATCCAATGTAAAGAGCAGATACTCCTCTCTGTATGTCACAGAGATCAAGTGGACAAGCAGAGGCTTTCAGGGAGTTGGGCATTGCATGTGATCTTTAAACTCCTTAAAGGATGGTAGAACAGGAATTCTCATCATCATTATCATTCTGTTGCGTCAATCTAAAACTGATGTTCTTTCCACTCCCATCACTTGTTCCTTATAATGATTTAAAGGAAATTTCAGTGGTTTTAAGTTTTTTCCTTNTAAACTCCTTAAAGGATGGTAGAACAGGAATTCTCATCATCATTATCATTCTGTTGCGTCAATCTAAAACTGATGTTCTTTCCACTCCCATCACTTGTTCCTTATAATGATTTAAAGGAAATTTCAGTGGTTTTAAGTTTTTTCCTTATTCTGCTATGATTCTTCTTGACTATGCTCCAATTTCCTCATTCATTTTTTAAAAGTATAATTCTATGGGTATTTCATTTACATTACAGTTTTCACAAGGACATACTTGAGTTGAACTCTCCCAGTGATCATAATTTAAGGCCTAATAAAATTCTAGAAATGCAGAATTAATAGTCAAGTCCTTTTTAAAGAAATTTAAGTTTCAAAGCTTTAACATATCAAAATTAATTTTAAAAACCATTTCATTGGTTCTTTCTAACAACAGGAAGGTAAGTATATACATCTACTGTAAGGACTCAACTGTCAGTCCCTCCACAAATTAGCTGTGTCAGGAATCACTGTGTCTCCCTGATTGAGGGCAGATCACTTAGCCTGTTTCCACCTTTGAATAGCGGAAATAAAAGAAGGATATTATCTACTTCATGTGGGGCCCTACATGGGAAACCTTAAAAAGAAAGGGGCTAGCTTTGTGTTCAGAAACTTAAGACGCCGCCTGGTGGAAGAGATGGGGCCATGATCCATGTTGTTTGTCAAAGTGTTTGATTGGCTCTCTTGATTTCTGTGCACGTAAACAGTGAGTGATCACCATAGAATCCTGTTATAATGAAGGTGCATGATTTGACCTTTAACGTGATTGGTGCAACTATGGAAAGTCCCTCCTAAAACCCCCCCTGTTTGTCTATATAAGCTGGGAGCCTGCAACAATAAAGCGGAACTGCTCAGACAGAACCCCTGTCGCGTCTGATTGTCTCTCGCTGGCCGAGGGGCTGCGTTGGCGGACAGCAGACTCACCTTTCCTCGGGACCTCTCGGCTTTGCTGAGGGAAGTTCCACTGCCTCTCTCTTTCTGCGGAGCGTGCCCCGCAACTTCACGGACTTTTGTTTTTATTTTTGTTTTCTCTCTTTGATTTTCAGGGAAACAATCAATCAAAACTTTTATAAATTACTTTAAAAATCTATGATAGAGTCATCATTCAATCACAAGAGCTGTTGTTTTGAGTATATCATAAAGGAGTGAGTTATAATAAAAGAAAACTTCAAATAAAGTTAATAGACTTGTCCATTAAATATGTTTTAAATGTTTAGCTTGAACATCCCTGAAGTAAGAATTATTAAGACTTAGCTGGCAGTGAAATGGTAAAATATCTGCCTGCTAATGCAGGAGACACAAGAGATGTGGGCTTAATCCCTTGGTCAGGATAGTTCCTTGAAGGAAGAAATGACAATCCACTCCAATATTCTTGCCTGGAAAATTGTATGGATAGAGGAGCCTTGTTGGCTACAGTCCATGGGGTCACAAAGAGTCAGACATAACTGAAGACTCATGCAAGAAGTTATATCTAGAAAATAATGTTCTGATATATTTGCACAAAACAAGAAAATTACCACCTTCCTATAAACACACATTTTTTTGTCAGTAAATTATTATTTAAAATTAGATAACTTTGTTAACTAACAACATAGATCTCTGAGTGGTACATGTAAAAAATAACTAAACTATTATCTGTGCTGCCAAAGATATTCAATGTATTATCTGGTCACATTGTATACTAGATACAGCATAAAAATGCAATAGACAAACATTGCCTTTTACTTAGCTACACATGGCTTGAAAAGAATGGATACCAATGGTCATGGAACTGATTTTTTGGCAAAATATGTGTAGATGTATTTGTTTTTGAAAATTTCAAATCTATTTAACACAGCTCTTAAAGTAAGCCTGAAATAGACAAGGAAAGGAACATTTTTGGAATAGCCAAACATTATAAAAAGTTAAGATATATATACCATTATGTTTATATTAGGACTCTCTGTGGAAAGATTTAGACACTATCAATTTAATGTAACTGGATGTACAGGTTTATGAAATGCTGTGCAATTGTATTTCTTTAACATGTATGTTGTTTACAGATCTCTAGCCTGGAAAATCCCATGGATGGAGGAGCCTAGTGGGCTTCAGTCCACGGGGTCTCGAAGAGTCGGACATGACTGAGTGACTTCACTTTCACTTTTCACTCTCATGCATTGGAGAAGGAAATGGNTGTTTACAGATCTCTAGCCTGGAAAATCCCATGGATGGAGGAGCCTAGTGGGCTTCAGTCCACGGGGTCTCGAAGAGTCGGACATGACTGAGTGACTTCACTTTCACTTTTCACTCTCATGCATTGGAGAAGGAAATGGCTACCCACTCCAGAGTTCCTGCCTGGAGAATCCCAGGGACGGGAGAGCCTGGTGGGCTGCCGTCTATGGGGTCACACAGAATCAGACACGACTGAAGTTACTTAGCAGCAACAGTAGCAGTAGATATACTACAGACTATAAAGGGCTTTCTGGAAAGAATAGTAGCAACATAACCAGTATACATGCTGATAAAAAAGAAAAACATCAATACCGTATACTAATGCATATATATGGAATTTAGAAACACAGTAATGATAACCATGTATGCCAGACAGCAAAAGAGACACAGATGTATAGAACAGTCTTTTGGACTATGTGGGAGAGGGAAAGGGTGGGATGATTTGGGAGAATGGCCTTGAAACATGTATAATATCATATAAGAAACAAATCGCCAGTCCAGGTTCAATGCAGGATATAGGACTGGTGCACTGGGATGACCCAGAGGAATGGTATGGGGAGGGAGGTGGGAGATGCATTCAGGATTGGGAACACATGTACACTCGTGGAGGATTCATGTTGATGTATGACAAAACCAATACAATATTGTAAAATAATTAGCCTCCAATTTAAATAAATTTCAATTAAATTTAAAAATAAGAAGATGAGTATACTTCTGCAGCCCACTCATGGAAATCCCAGTCATGTCTAGTCAAGCATACCCACTTTAGACATGATTTGCCCTTTTGTTTTTCAACAGAAAATTGGATTAAAAATTTACTGAGGATTGCCCAAACTATCCGAACAAGACCCAGTTTCCCCCACAGTCTTTCCCATCAGGATGCTTCCATAAGTCTCTTGTTCTTTTCCATCAGAGGGCAGACAGAATGAAAACCACAATCACAGAAAACTAATCAAACCGATCACATGGAACACAGCCTTGTCTAAATCAATTCAGCTATGAGCCATTTCATGTAGGGCCACCCAAGATGGATGGATCATGGAGGAGAGTTCTGAAAAAATGTCAGCACTGGAGAATGGAAAAAAACTTAATGCAAATCTATGCCTCAACCAAGAATGCTGAAGAAGCTGAAGTTGAACAGTTCTCTGAAGATCTAAAAGAACGTCTAGAAGTGAGATTGAAAAGAGATATCCTTTTCATCATAGGCTACTGGAATGGAAAATTAAGAAGTCAAGAGATATCTGGAGTAACATGCAAATTTGGCCTTGGAATACAAAATGAAGAAGGGACAAGGCTAACAGAGCTTTGCCAAGAGAACGCACTGGTCACAGCAAACACCCTCTTCCAACAACACAAGAGAAGACTCTACACATNTGGAATGGAAAATTAAGAAGTCAAGAGATATCTGGAGTAACATGCAAATTTGGCCTTGGAATACAAAATGAAGAAGGGACAAGGCTAACAGAGCTTTGCCAAGAGAACGCACTGGTCACAGCAAACACCCTCTTCCAACAACACAAGAGAAGACTCTACACATGTACATCACCAGATGATCAACACTGAAATCAGATTGATTCTATTCGTTGCAGCCAAAAGTGGAGAAGCTCTATACAGTCAGCAAAAATAAGACTGGGAGATGACTTTAGCTCAGATCATGAACTCTTTATTGCAACACTCAGACTTAACTTGAAGAAAGTAAGGAAAACCACTAGTCCATTCAAGTATGACCTAAATAATATCCTTTACGATTATATGGTGAAAGTGATGAATAGATTCATGGGATTAGATCTGATAGAAGAGTACCTGAAGAACAAGGGATGGAGGTTCGTAACATCGTACATGAGGCAGTGATCAAGACCATCCCCAAGAAAAAGAAATGCAAAATTAAAAAAAAAAAAAATGGTTGTCTGAGGAGGCCTTGCAAATAGCTGAAAAAAAGAAGATAAACAAAAGGTAAAGGGGAAAAGGAAAGATATACTCATCTGAATGCAGAGTTCCAAAGAAGAAGAGATAAGAAAGTATTCCTCTGTGATCAATACAAAAAAATAGAGGACAATAAAATGGGAAAGACTAGAGATCTCTTCAAGAAAATTAGAGATATCAAGGGAAAATTCCTTGCAAAGATGGGCACAATAAAGGACAGAAACAGTCTGGACGTAACAGAAGTAGAAGATATTAAGAAGTGGCAAAAATACAAAGAAGAACTATATAAAAAAGATTCTAATGACCTAGATAACCACAAAGGTGTGATCACTCACCGAGAGCCAGACATCATGGATTGTGAAGTCAAGTGGGTCTTAGGAAGCATCTCTATGAACAAAGTTAGTGGAGATGATGAAATTCTATTTGAGAAATTTCAAATACTAAAAGATGCTGCTGCTACAGTGCTGTACTCCATATGCCAGCAAATTTGGGAAACTCAGCAGCAGCCACAGGACTGGAAAAGTCAGTTTTCATTTCAATCTCAGAGAAAGGCAATGCCAAATAGTGTTCAGACTACTGCACAATTGTACTTATCTCACATGCTAGCAATGTAATGCTCCAAATTCGTCAAGCCAGGCTTCAATAGTATATGAACTGTGACCTTCCAGATATTCAAGCTGGATTTTAAAAAGGCTAAGGAATGAGAGATCTAATAGCCAACATCCATTGGATTATAGAAAAAGCAATAAAGTTCTAGAAAAACATCTACTTCTGCTTTACTGACTATGCCAAAGCCTTGACTCTTTGAATCACAACAAATTGTGGAAAATTCTTAAAGAGACTAGAATCCCACTGCTGGATATACTCATCTAGGAAACAGAAATTGAAAGAGACAAGTGTACCCCAATGTTCATCACATCACTGTTTACAATACCTAGGACATGGAAGCAACCTAGTTGCCCATTGGCAGATGAATGAATAAGAAAGCTGTGGTACATATGTACAATGGAATATTACTCAGCTATTAAAAAGAATGCATTTGAACCAGTTCTAATGAGGTAGATGAAACTGGACCCTATTATACAGAGTGAAGTCAGAAAGAAAAACAACAACACAGTATATTAACACATATATATGGAATTTATAAAGATGGTAATGATGACCCTGTATGTGAGACAGTAAAAGAGACAAGAGGAAAAAAAAAAAAAAAAACAGAAAACAGTCTTTTGGACTCTGTGGGAGAAGACAAGGGTGGGATGATTTGAGAGAATAGCATTGAAACATGTTTATCACCATATGTGAAATAGATCCCCAGTCCAGGTTTTATGCATGAGACAGTGTGCTCAGGGCGGGTGCACTGAGATGACCATGAGAGATGAGATGGGGAGGGAGGTGGGAAGGAGGGACAGGATGGGGGACACATGTACACTCATGGCTGATTCATGTCAATGTATGGAAAAACTACAATATTGTAAAGTAATTAGCCTCAAATTAAAATAAATTATTTAATTTTAAAAAGAGAGGCAGAGGGAATACCAGACCACTTTACCTGCCTCTTGAAAAATCTGTATGCAGCTCAAGAAGCAACAATTAGAACTGGACAAGGAACAGCCAACTGGTTCCGAATTGGGAAAGGAGAACATCAAGGCTTTATATTGTCACCCTGCTTATTCAACTTATCTGCAGAGTACATCCTGCAAAAACCTGAGCTGGATAAAGGACAAGCTGGAATCAAGATTGCTGGGAGAAATATTGATAACCTCAGATATGCAGATGACATGACCCTTATGGCAGAAAGTGAAGGAGAACTAAAGAGCCTCTTAATGTAAATGAAAAGGGGAAGTGAAAAAAATGGCTTAAAACTCAACATTCAGAAAATTAAGATCATGGCATCTGATCCCATCACTTCACTGCAAATAGATTGAGAAACCATAGAAACAGTGACAAACTTTATTTTCTTGGGCTCCAAAGTCACTGCAGATGGTGACTACAACCATAAAATTAAGAGACACTTGCTCCTTGGAAGAAAAGCTATGACCAAACTAGACAGCATATTAAAAAGCAGAGACATTTCCTTGCCAGCAAATGTCCATCTAGTTAAAGCTATGGTTTTCCAATTGTCATGCATGGATGTGAGTTGGGCTATAAATGAAGCTGAGTGCTGAAGAATTAATTCATTTAAACTTCTCTGTTGGAGAAGACTCTTGAGAGTCTCTTGGACTGCAGAGAGATCAAACCAGTCAATCCTAAAGGAAATCAGTCCTGAATATTCATTGAAAAGACTGATGCTGAATCTTCAGTACTTTGGCCACCTGATGTAAAGAACTGACTCACTGGGAAAGACCCTGATCTTGGGAAAGATTGAAGGCAGGAGGAGAAGGGGATGACAGAAGATAAGATTGTTGGATGGCATCACCGACTCAATGGACCATGAGTTTGAACAAGTTCTTGGGGTTGATGATAGACAGGAAGCCTGGTATGTAGCAGGCACACCTAAGCAATTAAGCTGAATTTCTCTTTTTAAAACTAGAATTCAATTGTTCTAATTATCAACAATCCCACAAAATGGCCATAGGCTCCTTCAAGACTCAGGAAACTTAGGGTGAATGGTTAGCTTTCATAATGTTTTTATATTCTGTGATGTTGGCACCACTGTCTAGACTGTATATTCTGTTCTTTTCATTGCTCTGTTGCTAGTATCCAAAGAAAATTTCTAATTAATATTCACTCCTATCTAGCAGAAGAAGCTGCCTTTCTCAACCGAAAACCCCAGAATACAGGAAGAGAAATGTATGTGTATATGCGTGTGTGTGTCTCTACATATGTATGGTATACATGTATGTATACATTTATGTGTTTCAATTCTAGCACTTAGTTGTATATTATGAGGTGTCTGGTTTTGTTTTTTATTTGTTTGATATTTTTTTAATTTTCAGACTTCTTATCTCTCCAATACAATAAAAATTACTGGTAAATTGCAAAGTCCAATAAAAAATAAGACTCTAAATTCTCAGTGAAAAACTGTTTGAAGGAAAACTTCCTTTTTCCCCTTAGCACAACTTTTTCTGTGCTGGTGAAGCAAAATTAAAAAGCATTAACACCACTATTAAAGTGGATGATGGACAAAGTATACACTGTTTATCAGGTAAGACAATTTTTTTCCACTTCATCTTACGTGCAGAAAATACTACTTTGTGTATATTGCTTTTCCATTTTAAAGTGGAAGTTCTCCTGATTAATATTCACATGTATTTGTATATGAATTAATGTTTAACTGTCCGGTTTTTTTTTTCTCTATGTCCTAAAATAGTACTGGGGAAATAATGCTAAAGGGGTTATATTATCAGTGAATTTACATAAGCAGATTTATAAAGAAACTTCACATTAAACTTAAAGAAGTTATAAAAACCCACTGATATTTCTTTTGATAAACAGNTTTTTCTCTATGTCCTAAAATAGTACTGGGGAAATAATGCTAAAGGGGTTATATTATCAGTGAATTTACATAAGCAGATTTATAAAGAAACTTCACATTAAACTTAAAGAAGTTATAAAAACCCACTGATATTTCTTTTGATAAACAGAGTCAAGTATATTCACTTAGAAAATGTGAAACATTCAGAAAAACATAAAGAAGAAAAATAAAATGATCATTATAGCACAACCTATATAGAATAGTAAACACATTATTATATTCCTAAAAAATGCATTTGAAGTTGACTTTACCCCCAAATTTTCAACCAAATAGATATATTTTTTGCCAATCTGTTAAAGTGAAAATGACATTTTACTTAATTTGCCTTTTTTTTTTTCTAGTAAGATTTCGATGTGAGAGTTGGACTGTGAAGAAAGCTGAGTGCCAAAGAATTGATGCTTTTGAACTGTGGTGTTGGAGAAGACTCTTGAGAGTCCCTTGGACTGCAAGGAGATCCAACCAGTCCAGTCTAAGGGGGATCGGTCCTGGGTGTTCTTTGGAAGAAGTGATGCTAAAGCTGAAACTCCAGTTCTTTGGCCACCTTGTATGAAGAGCTGACTCATTGGAAAAGCCTCTGATGCTGGGAGGGTTTGAGGGAAGAAGGAGAAGGGAACAACAGAGGATGAGATGGCTGGATGGCATCACCGACTCAATGGACATGAGTTCGAGGGATATCCAGGAGTTGGTGATGGACAGGGAGGCCTGGCATGATGCAATTCATGGGGTCACAAAGAGTCAGACATGACTGAGCAACTGAACTGAACTGAACTGAACTGACTATTTAATATAGATTCATTTACTGCCCATATATTATTTATTTATTTTTGCTTCCTTTCACTTTTTTTCCTAATTAAGTTATGTTTTGAAATATACAACACCATCCTTATCCAATATTTAGACCAAAGTAAACCATTTGATTATGGCAGTAGGCTATTACTGAGTTAAAATAATTATCTATTTAATGTCAAAAAAGAAAGCAAAGAGGCAAAAGCAGAGACAGAGAAAGAAGTTTAAAAAAAAAAATCTTAAATTCTACTCTCATTAGGCCAGAACTACCAAAATCCTGTTTAGAATATAGACCTGCAGAGAAAATTGACTAAAAATCTATTTTGTGCTCATGCTTAGTCATGTATAACTCTTTGCAACTGTGGACAGACAGGCTTCTCTATCCATGGGATCCTTCAGACAAGAATCCTGGAGTGGGTTGCCATTCCCTTCTCCAGTGGACTTTCTGGACCCAGGGTTCACACCCATGTCTCCTGTTTTGCAGGCAGCTTCTTTACCATTTGGTCTACCAGAGAAGACTCAAAAAACAGTTTATTTATCAATTAAATTGAGGAAAGTCTACATCACATACTGGAGGAAGAAATGGCAACCCTCTATTCTTGCCTGGGAAATCTCATGGACAGAGAAGCCTGGTGGGCTACAGCCCATAGCATAACATAGAGTCAGACGTGACTGAGCTATGGCTAAGAATGCATGCACACTGCATCACATACCTTCCCTGACACTCAAACTACAGGTGTGCATTTTCAGACTTCTGAGGTCCTAACTTAATAAAATCTCACTTTCTTTGCTTAACTCAAGACACAGGCACAGGATCCTTTAATATTTTCTTCAGCATTTAAACTTCTTAAATAATCAAAGCTGAAGGCAATGCACTTTGGGAATGCCATATTAGCCAAGTGATAGTTTTTCAGGGCAGAGAATACCATCATTTGAATGGAAATCAAATGATGAGCATTGCGGAAGTAAGAATCATATCACAAAAGACCAATATGTGAACACTTCTATGAAAGAAAGAAAGATGAGAAGTGATGTGAGAGAGGGGTACACAGAAGATGTTGTTTTGCTATGGGGCATGTTGAAAAAGAATTTAAAAATAAATTGAGAACACAATAATCATCGTTACAGCTTACTAAACACCAATGTGTATCATGTAGTAATTCTATTACATATATAAATTTATTCATTTCGGAGACAGTTTTAATTATTAACTTTTTATTACAGTTTTTTTTTTAATTTTGTATTGAAGTATACTTGATTTACAATGCTTCAGGTATACACCAAAGTGATTCAATTATATCTATTTATTCTTCTTCATATTATTTTCCATTATAGTTTATTATAAGATATTAAATATAATTCCATGTTTTATATAGTAGGGACTTATTGTTAATTATATTTTTAATACAGCTTTACTATCATTTTCCAGATGCAGAACTAGAAGCTAGGTTAAACACAGAAAAAAAGGGGGGGAGGGGTAAAAAAATGTATAATTCCAAATCTACTTCAAAATGTGTGATATATTTTAAGTCATGGGTGCAATGACCCATATTGAAGAAACATAATATAATTTGATATCTTATTTTCTCCTACTCTAAAAGAACTTGGGGAAGGAAATGGCAACCCACTTCACTATTCTTGCCTGGAAAATTCCATGGACAGAGGAGCCTGGTGGGCTACAGTCCATGGGGTTGCAAAGNTAAAAGAACTTGGGGAAGGAAATGGCAACCCACTTCACTATTCTTGCCTGGAAAATTCCATGGACAGAGGAGCCTGGTGGGCTACAGTCCATGGGGTTGCAAAGAGTTGGACACAACTGAACAACTAACGCTAAAAGAACTGTTGCATGTTCAAGATAAGAATTAAAATGACCTGCCCTGTCTTACACTCCACTCTAGTACTCTTGCCTGGAAAATCCCATGGACGGAGGAGCCTGGTGGACTGCAGTCCATGGGATCACTAGGAGTTGGTCATGACTGACTGACTTAATTTTTCACTTTCATGCATTGGAGAAGGAAATGGCAACCCACTCCAGTATTCTTATCTAAAGAATCTCAGGGATGGGGGAGCCTGGTGGGCTGCCAGCTGTGGGGTCACACAGAATCAGACATGACTGGTACAACTTGGCAGCGGCAGCAGTAGCCCTGTCTTAGAGCAGCAAGAACAGTAATAATTGTCACACTTTAATAGCACACTTTAAATAGACACCATATGCTGAATGCTTTACAAACACATAACTATTAATAACTGATCATCATGAAATTCTTAATGTCTATTGTGTTGGTTTGGTTGGGCTGCCATAATAAAGTATCACAGACCAGGGGCTTAACAGAAATTTATTTTCTCACAATTCTAGAGGCTGGAATTCTGAACTCATGATATTCGCAGGATTTGCAGCAACATGGATGCATTAGATATTAACATACTAAGTGAAGTAGTCTGAAAGAGAATGACAAATACCATATGATATGACTTACATGTAGAATCTAAAATATGGCACAAATGAATCTATCTACAAAACAGAAACATACTCACAGATATTAGAGAGCAGACTCATGGTAGTGAAGGGAGAGGGCTTTAAGGCAACGGTGGAGATGGAGGTTAGCAGATGTAAGCTATTCAAATCCAAAATGGATACACAGTAAGGGCATAGTGTATAGCACAGGGAACTACACTCAATATCATGAGGTCCCATAACGGAAAATAAAATTTTACAAAAGAAGACGTGTATATGTGTGTGTGTGTGTGTAACTGGGGGGAGAAAGCAAATTAGTTAAGATGTTCAGGGTCTGTCACCCCATGTTTTGTAAATAATGACTATGTGACAGCTGAGATCATTTATAGCATGATGCATGTGAGTCAGGAGATACTCTGTCAGGAGCTACTTTGAGCTGTTGGGCTATATCAGCTCTACCTAGAAAGCAGCAGCAATTACTCCTGCATCATGGCTGTGTCCATTGGGTCAGCCATGAGGGGAGACAATATAGCGTGTCTGCTGCTACCATTGCTGCATCAGTCAGGAGAGAATAAACGGCTCTGCGGTTCCTACAGCTCTTCAAGTTTTCTTCCAGTCTCTTAGCTGCGCCTTGCCTACTGTTCAATGAACAATTCACACAGTGAGATACAGTGAGACAACTGATGTCATGAACAGGATGAAGAGTGATGCAATTGGTGTAGACAGCAAAATGGACAGCAAGACAGTAACTAAATCACTTTGTTATACAGCAGAAATCAACATAACATTGTGAATGATTATATACCAATACTTTTTTTTAAAACAATCTCAGCAGGTTTGCTTTCTTCTGACGTCTATCCCTTGGCTTGTATATGACTACCTTCTGCCTGTATCTTCATACCATATCTCTCTGTGTGTATCTGAGTTCTAATTTCCACCTCTTACAAAAATAGTGGGCTTCCCTGGTGGCTCAGAGGTTAAGGCGTCTGCCTCCAATGCGGGAGACCTGGGTTCGATCCCTGGGTTGGGAAGATCCCCTGGAGAAGGAAATGGCAATCCATTCCAGTATTCTTGCCTGGAGAATCCCATGGACAGAGAAGCCTAATAGGTTACAGTCCACGGGGTCGCAAAGAGTGGGACACGACTAAGCGACTTTACCTACTTTACCTAAAAATAGCATATATGTGGGATTAGAGCTTAACCATAGGATTGCAAAGAGTCGGACATGACTGAGCGACTGAACTGAACTGAACTGAAGGGTTTCACTTAAACTTCTCACCTTCTTAAAGACCCTGTCTTCACACAGTCACATTCTGAAATATAGAGGGTTGGGTCTTCAAGATATGAAATTGCAGGGGAGAGGGTACATAATTCAGCCCATAACACTTATTTTGCACGTTTTAAAGCAGAAGCTCAGAGATGATAGGCATCTTTCTCAAGATCACATAATGCTAGTCAGTGGGAGTTCAAGATTAGAAGCCAGATCTCTTACAATTTTTTACTGTAGAATGTCCAGTATATTTTTTACAAGTGACTACACACTCTTTNTAAAGCAGAAGCTCAGAGATGATAGGCATCTTTCTCAAGATCACATAATGCTAGTCAGTGGGAGTTCAAGATTAGAAGCCAGATCTCTTACAATTTTTTACTGTAGAATGTCCAGTATATTTTTTACAAGTGACTACACACTCTTTTGGAGAAGGAAATGGCAACCCACTCCAGTATTCTTGCCTGGAGAATCCCATGGACGGAGAAGCTTGGTGGGCTACAATCCACGGGTCACAAAGAGTTGGACATGACTGAGAGACTTCATTTTCACTTTACACACTCTTTAAAGTGTTTGCTTAAAAGAAATACTTTGACTGCAAAACATCTCAGGGCACTTACTTTTTCACTATCATCATCACGTGTCACGTTTAAGGATATTTAACTAGAAAAATAATCACTTTAATATTATATAACCACAATTTGCTTTTTTTTTTTTTTTCCANACATCTCAGGGCACTTACTTTTTCACTATCATCATCACGTGTCACGTTTAAGGATATTTAACTAGAAAAATAATCACTTTAATATTATATAACCACAATTTGCTTTTTTTTTTTTTGCCATTTACAGACAGTATTGGCTTTTATTTTTTTAGAAAAGTAGTTGACTATTTATGTCTGGTTGAAGTTATCTAAATTCAGAAATATTTCTTCAAAGATCCTGGGTTTGTTTGAAGTAATGGAAAATTTATAGAAATATGTATTTTCTTTATTTTTATCATCTATGAAAAACAATGGAAGCAGTGACAGATTTATTTTCTTGGCCTCCAAAATCACTGCAGATGGTGATTGAAGCCATGAAATTAAAAGATACTTGCTGCTTGGTAGTTAAGCTATGACCAACTTAAACAGCATATTAAAAAGCAGAGACATTAACTTGCCAACAAAGGCCTGTCTAACCAAAGCTATTGTTTTTCCAGTAGTCATCGATGGATGTGAGAGCTGGGCCATAAAGAAAGCTGAGTATCAAAGAATTGATGCTTTTGAACTGTGGTGTTGGAGAAGACTCTTAAAAGTCCCTTGGACTGTAAGAAGATCCAATCAGTCAATCCTAAAGGAAATCAGTCCTGAAAATTCATTGGAAGGACTGATGCTTAAGTTGAAACGCCAATATTTTGGCCACCTGATGGAAAGAACTGACTTATTTGAAAAGACCCTGACACTGGGAAAGATTGAAGGCAGGAGAAGGGGATGACAGAGGATGAGATTGCTGAATGGCATCATTGACTCGATGGACATGAATTTGAGCAAACTCCAGGTGTTGGCGGTGGATAGAGAAGCCTGGCATGCTGCAGTCCACGGGGTTGCATAGTGTTGGACACCACTGAGCAACTGAACTGAACTGATAAAGAACAAGAATGGGGCATCACTAATTTTTGTTTTCTACACATTTAAAATATACTCCTAGAAGGAAAAAAAAAGAGAGGGAGACCTTCAATTTTAATTTTAACTCATTTCAGGAATGCTAAGGCCATAAATTTTTAATATTAACATATTTTGAAAGTAAAGGTAGATGGTTTGCACACATAGCACTCCCAGATCTACACTCTTTTATCTCTTTCTTCTTGGGCGATGACATTCCCTTGAATATGAACATAGGAGAAGCGTCTTTCCTCCCATGCTCTAATGGAATCATGAGAGAAGAACAGCAAGACTGTGCCCTGACCTTGATGAAGGGCTCTCTCATAAAAACATAAACAAATATTCTAAAAAAAAAGTGATATGAAAAGCTCATTGTTTTTTGAAGAAGGAAAGTCAAGATATTCTGCAGAGTATTGCTTAACTAATAGAAACAGTTTAAAAAGTAAGGAACACTTAAGTCAGGTGAATACTCATGATCAGTCACTTAGTCATATCCGACTCTTTGCTACTCCATAGACTGCTTCTACCAGGCTCCTCTGACCATGAAATTTTCCAGGCAATAAAACTGGAGAGGGTTGCCATTTCTTACTCCAGAGGATCTTCCCAACCCAGGTATCAAACCTGCATCTCCTGTGTCTCGTGCACTGGCAGGTGAATTATTTACCTCGGCTCCACAACTGGCATAGTAAAGGTGTTAAAAGTACACATACTAAATCTATTTTAGTGATATACTATCTCTTTTAATGAAAGAGAAAATGCATTATGAATGAGACCAAGAAGTGACGTTAGGCTGCTAAATCACAGCACATCCACGTGAAGAGGAAAAACAAATATGAATAGATAAGCTTTTGTCACCTCAATCCTGAACACCTTGGTACATTGAAGGATTAGGTGCTGAGAGAGCCTAAGGTAGATGTGTAGTATCTCCTGGCAGACACAAATCTGAGAGTATAATATTGCACTGAGAGTGTAATTTACTGCTGTTTGTTAGTATATTTATAAATGTGAATGGTCTTTATATTAATTATGCTGCTAACACACCACATGGTGTATTATGTTTTTAATGTTAACACCCCTCCCTCCTCCCTCCTCACTTCATCCCTCTGCTTTGTCCCAGAGCATCAACTTTGAGCCCTGCTTCATGCATTGAACTTGCACTGGTCATCTATTTTACATATGGTAATATACATATTTCAGTGTTATTCTCTCATATCATTTCATGCTTGCCTTTTCCCACACAGTCCAAAAGTCTGTTCTTTACATCTATGTTTCTTTTGCTGTCTTGCATAGAGCATCGTTGTTTACCATCCTTCTAAGTTCCATATATATGCATTAATATACTGTATTGGTGTTTCTCTTTCTGACTTACTTCACTTTGTATAATAGGCTCCAGTTTCATCCACCTCATTAGAACTGATTCAGATGTATTCTTTTTAATGGCTGAGTAATACTCCATTGTGTATATGTACTACAGCTTTTTTATCCATTTGTCTGCTGATGGACATCTAGGTTGTTTCCGTGTCATGGCTATTATAAACAGTGTTGTGATGAACATTGGGGTACACATGTCTCTTTCAATTCTGGTTTCCTCGGTGTGTATGCCCAGCAGTGTGATTGCTGGCCATATAGCAGTTCTATTTCCAGGTTTTTGTTTGTTTGTTTGTTTGTTTGTTTACTTTATTTTACTTTACAATACTCTATTGGCTTTGTCATACATCAACATGAATCCACCACAGGTGTACACAAGCTCCCAATCCTCAATCCCCCTCCCACATCCCACCCCACAACGTCTCTCTGGATCATCTCCGTGCACCAGCCCCAAGCATCCTGCATCGAACATAGACCGGCGC
>SJYV01038024.1:0-15541 GCA_006410875.1 Neotragus pygmaeus | reverse complement strand
CAACAAAAGGACACAGACATAGACAATGGACTTTTGGCCTCAGAGGGAGTAGGAGAGGGCGGGATGATCTGGGAGAATGGCACTGAAGCATATATACTGTTATGTAAGAAACGAATCACCAGTCTCTATTTGATACAGGATGCAGGATGCTTGGGGCTGGTGTACGGGGATGATCCAGGGAGACGTTGGGGGGTGGGAGGAGGGAGGGAGATTCGGGATTGGGAGCTTGTGTGTACCTGTGGTGGATTCATGTCGATGTATGGCAAACCCAATAGAGTATTGTAAAGTTAAATTTAAAAATAAATAAATAAATAAATTAAAAAAAATAAATAAATAAAAATAAAAATCTGCATAGGAGACCACTTCAGGCTTTGTATGAACATCAATATGTATGCTTATATGGTAAAATTCCAGAGGTGCAAGCAAAGAAAACCTCCCAGAGAAAGAAAACTTTCTGAGGAAGCCAGTAATTATGAAGAATCTCAGAAAGGTGGCAGCTTGAGTTTCACCAGTCAAAGTAGACTTTGTTGAATGCACAGGGTATTCACTGGAGACTCCAGAAGAATTTCACCATATTAAAGAAGTTGAACTCACCAATGAACAAGTCTACTCTGGATTATCCCTTTTTTAAAGCCTGAAAACAAGTCCTAAAATATCAAGCTAATTTGTCCGTAACTACCTACCAGAGCAAAGACTGCAGTCTTTAAAGTGAGACAACAGAGTCCAGGCATTGAATAATGTAACATCACCAAGAAAATTGTGTCCTTTTGGAGGTAATCAGTTGATGGAAACAGCAGTCTCAAAGATGTTGGAATTTGCAGACATGATCTTTAAAATGTTTATATGTATGTTTTATATATTTGAATATCAAAAAGAAAGCATGGCCATAATGAGGAACAAAGTAGATGTTATAAGAAACAGTCAAATAGAAACTCTGGACATGAAATATACAATATACTAAATGAAAATTTTAATATAAAAATTGGTCAGTAGAAAGCCCATTAATATCAAACAGAGGATGTGTAAAACATTCTTATTACATGAGTGGTGATTAAATAGGTGGATTATATTAATTTATTGATCTGTAGGCTTGTTTAGTATGGATTCCTATGTATTTGTAATATTTAAAATATATAAAATTAAACATACTAGAGATATTAGTCAATGAGATTAGACAGGAGACAGAAATTAGATTTATAACAAGTATAAAGAGGTAAAACTAACTCTGTTAAGAGATTTCTATTTTATAAAGAAGGAAAACCAAAAAGAATCAATGCAAAAGCTATTACCATGAGAAAATTCAGTAAAGGAGCGGGATATTAAATTAACTTAAATCTATCTATTTTCATATATACACTTAGAAGACATAATGGAGAAGAAAGCTTCATTTTCAATATTAAAATAAGAAATAGGTTAAACTTCTGTGAAGAAAATGGCAAGTAGGTCCTGAGAAATAGCATTAGTCGTGAGCAATGCTAGAACAGCTGAGTAACATGTACCAAAAACCTACCAGATACTAAAACATAAGATGAAGCTTCAGAAATAAAATTACTATATTTGGCACAGACATATGGAAAGATTAGTGGAGATAAATATAAAATCCATATAGGGAATTCCCCATAAGGGAATCAGTATGCAGTTTAGACATGGTATTTCATATCAATGAGAGAAAAAAGTGGGCTTTTTAATAAATGCTGTTAGATCAACTGGGTAGCTACTTGTAAACCGTTATGTCACATTTTACTTTTTGATTATTTCCACATGGGTCAGAGATTTAGATATATCAATATAAACCATGCCATTATTAGAACAATATTGGTTGACTTTTATAAACTTAAGAGCTGAAAAACATTTTTAGCATTCAATTTAAGAAGCACTACAAGAAAAGAGTAATTGCTTTGATTGTAAAATTAAAAGATTTTTATATAAAAATGTCATAAACAAATCAAAAGATAAAACTGTGGGGAAATAATTATTACTTATATGACAGGCAAGAGTCTTATGTTGATGTTTTTAATCTCACAAACTCATTAAAATCTCTTTGAAATCAATTACCAAAAAGAAGTTCAGGTACAAAGACATACATTAAAAAATTTATTTATCATTAAAGAAATGTTAATGTCTTTACTTTAAAAAACTTATTTAATTGGAGGATGCAACTGTTTTATAATGTTGTATTGGTTTCTGCCATATAGCAACAGAAATCAGTCATAACTATGCACACACATAGACATGCACACACACATTATATATGTATATACACACATACACACACATACATACATACATACACACACATATATGTGAAGCTTATATATACACACACATATAAGGAAGCTTCCTCTTGAGCTTCCTTCCCTGTTCCACATTGCACCCCTCAGAGCACCAGGTTGGAGTCCCTGTGTTATATAACAGCTTCCTACTAGCTAGTTATTTTACACATGGTAGCTTATTTATGTCAATGGTACTTTCTCAACTCACCCCACCCTCTCCTTCCCCTACTGTTCACCAAGCCTGTCCTCCATGTCTCTGTCTCCATTCCTTTCCTGTAAATAGGTTCATTTTTCAAAATTCCATATATATGTGTTAATATATGATACTTATATATTAGGTTATATATTATATATATTATAGATAGATAGATAATAGGTTCTGAGTTCATCCACCTCAGTTCAGTAGGTTCATATTTGTTCCTTTTTATGGCTGAGTAATATTCCATTGTGTATATATTCCACTGAACCACATCTTCTTTATCCATCCAACCGTCGATGGACATCTAGATTGCTTTCATGTCTTGGCTATTGTAAATAGTGCTGCAATAAACAGTGGGGTACATGTGTCTTTTTGAATTGTGGTTTTCTCAGAGTGTATGCCCAGTAGTGGGATTTCTGGGTCATACAGTAGTTTTAAACGGCATCTCCATAATGGTCTCTATAGAGGCTGTATCAATTTGCATTCCTACCAAAAATGCAGTAGGGCTCACTTTTCTCCACATCCTCTCCAATATTTATTGTTTGTAGTTTTTGTTTTTTTGAGATTTTTTTGATGATGTTTATTCTAACTGGTATGAGGTAATACTTCATTGTAGTTTTGATTTCATTTCTCTAAAAATGAGCAATAGTTTTTCCAGTAGTCATGTATGGATGTGAGCGTTGGAAGAAAGCAACTGTGAAGAAAGCTGAGTGCCAAAGAATTGATGTTTTTGAACTGTGGTGTTGGAGAAGACTCTTGAGAGTCCCTTGGACTGCAAGGAGATCCAACCAGTCCATTCTAAAGGAGATCAGTCCTGGGATCTCTTTGGAAGGAATGATACTAAAGCGAAACTTCAGTAGTTTGGCCACCTCATGCGAATAGTTGAATCATTGGAAAAGACTCTGATGCTGGGAGGGATTGGGGGCAGGAGGAGAAGGGGACGACAGAGGATGAGATGGCTGGATGGCATCACCAACTCGATGGACGCGAGTCTGAGTGAACTACTCCGGGAGTTGGTGATGGACAAGGAGGCCTGACGTGCTGCAATTCATGGGGTCGCAAAAGTCGGACACGACTGAGCAACTGAACTGAACTGAATAATGAGCAATGTTGAGCATCATTTCATGTGTTTATTGGCCATCTGTATGTCTTCTTCAGAGAAATGTCTGTTTAGGTCTCCTACCCAGTTTCTGGGTTTTTTGTAGAAATGACAGTAGTCTTTAAACACATAATAACAATGCTCAGATTTACTCTTGATAAGATAAAATCAAACTGAAACAGCACTAAACATGTTTACTTATCTCTTGAGGCCATAGAAATCAGTTTGATAGCAAACTTATGAGAAAAGCGATCCTTTTATTCATCCTTATATGGATGACATTTGGCAATTTCTTATCTCAGATTTCAAAGTAAGCATTTTTTTTTCTTACCTCTCCGAAATCAGATTATATTCTTCACATAATGATATCTTTCTATAGGATAGGGAATTGATCATACCCTTATTTCTTTACCTATTTACCTCTTAATGGTTTTTGTTTTTATCATCTGAGTGGAGTGATGTGTGGAGGTAGTAATGAACATGTGGGGTTGAACACCAAATAGTACCATGAAGACAAGTAATTGTTGAATTTAGCACATAGTTGAAGACTTCTAGAGCACTAATAGACTAATGGGACCAACTTATACATTAATCAGGGCCCTCTTTTTAAACTGTGGGCATCAGCTTGTGAAAAACCTTCTGCTCAATTTGAGTAAAAAGATTTAGTTTATTTAAACAATAAGGTACCAAAATGAGAACCAACCACTTGAAAGAAAGATCCAGAGATTAGCATGTGCAGTGTATAAAGAAATGATGCTTTACTGATAATTTTTTTTTACTAACAGGACAGTATAGAATAGAATACAGACTTTGATGGCTGAGTGGAAAAGTGATTCAGAAAAATAGATCTGTGACTATGAAAAGTTTTAGAAATAGTTTAGATGATTTATAACTGCTATTTTAAACAAGCACACTTTTGAAAATATATGCTTTAATAATGTGTCTAGATCCAAAAATTTCAATAAACCGATGATAATGTAAGTAAATACAGTGCTTAAAGATAAAAAAAAGTGCTGAGATATGTTCCTCTCAGTAGTCCTACTCTTAATGTAGTATTTATATAGTCATTTGAAACTATTCTATGTGTGTTGTATAAACAATAAATCATCATACTAAAGTTTTTAAAATCAAATTTCTAATGTGTAAGAAAATAAATATACATATAAAACACAATAATAAAAATTAAAATCCTGAAATGGTAAATTCAAACTGGAAGTTATACAAATTTCCTACTGTATGAAAAGAGTTTAGAAGCAGTAATACTCATTGATAATAAACCCTCATCCCTGAATGTCAATAAACCACCTTTTTTACAAAAAATAATCAGAATTTCTTGGAGAACTAGCAGCCTGGGGTTCTCAATAAGGAATATGTGAGCAGGGCCTGAAACATTTTGTTATGAGAAGGGCAAAAAGAAAATGAACAAACATATGCTAAAGAGACGTAGCAGCCAGCGTATGGCCAATTTAAAAACTACTAGAGGAGTAATTCACTACCTTGAAACACACTAAATACATGGTAAGTCATGTCTATAATGTTCAAAAAGAAGAAGTGAAAGTGAGCAAGCAGCAACAATAAATATTTAACTGCCATTGTGAGGAATGACCCACTCTCTCTCTGAAAATTAATAAGGGGAAAATTATACATTAATCTTGAGTTTATTATAGGAAATATTTTTGCAATTAAAATCATGAAATAAATGAGAAGAATATCTTCTTTACTGAAGAACAGCAGTGAATATAGAGTGATAATATATTTCTAATCTCCAGTTTTTCTTTTGCCCTTAAAATATTGAGATGGGTAGGATCTTCAATGCATCCATAAAACATTAGGCAAACTATTGATGGCAAACTCAAGGTGTCTAAGTATAATCCTTCAGGCTATGGGCTACAGAAAGAATGAACGTAGGTTTGTATTGAGAGCAACACCTGTTATTTTTTGAAGTCAGAGATGAATCTCAGCATCTCTAATGTTCGGGCAAGAGAGTGTGATGGGCCTCCTAATGTAATGCAGTCTATGGCATACAGCAGATCTCTTAAGTCATTTTGCCAACATTATCTTAACCTAAATCTACTTAAGCCTTTAAGTACAACATCTATTTTGCCAGTAATAAAAGGTGGTTGAAATGTCAAATGCCACAGTGAAAAGACAATCAGATCAACACAGAAGGTAAGAAATATCTACAGAACAAATATCCTGCCTCTTCAGCAAAGCACTAATTCCTCAAAGGGAAGACTCTTTAAGATTAAGAAAGCTTTAAGAGCCATGACAACCAAAAGCATGCCACTGAATAGGTAATTATCTATTCACCCAGCTGTAAATGATATTGGAGAACGTTGAAAAGATAGGAATATGAATTGGCTATTAGATATAATTGGAGAATTACTGTTTCTTTTGTTACACCTGATAATCATTTCATAGTTATGTAAAGGTGATCTCATTTTTGAGAGATTTATTATAGAAGTATTTATTGTTGAAGTGTAATGATGCCTGCAACTTAGTGTGAAACACTTTCAAGGTAATATACATATAATTTTAATTTTAGTATTATCCCATATTCAGTTCACTTTAATCATTCTATAATTTAAAGGGAAAGCAAGTGAAAAAGTTTTCTGAGAATTCTTATTGCTTCTTATACCTGTCTTGACACTTTCATACAATCTCCAAATGGAAGGAATAACTCCTTCTGCAAATACAATTAGAACTCAGAAATGTAGATGATTTCTTTAAAATGAAAAGAAGTATTTAAATTTTAACTGACTTTTGCAGTTGTTTGAGCACAGGGATATGTCCTCAATAACTGAAAAATAAAAATGTGTTATTATAGATGTTATGATATGTAACTGTTTTTTCAAGTTTTTCAAAAAGATTAGGGTCAATGTTTAACTTAAAAAATGAATATTCAAGTAGCTGAGAATTGTTAATAGTTTATATTTTCATCCAATCTATAAGAACATTCTTCATATCCTTTTAAATTAAAAATAATTATTTTTCAATATCTCACCCTTATTTCTATTATTTATTAAACTTATTTAACATTTATTAGACAACCCTACCTATTTTTCAGCAAATATTAACTTCTTTCCCTAATCTCTTTCTCTTTTCTCTCTCACTCCTTCATTTCTTTATTCTAGTAGGGGATAGAGAGGAACTTAATAATATCAGTGTAAACAATCTGATTATATGCAGTGTGAGTAATGTGATTTGATTATTTAAAAAGTAAAAAGTCATACTTAAGTGCTTTTTACTACGTTGAATTAAATATAAGGTCATTAAGTAAATTGAGAGTTGCTTTGAAATCCCATTTAGTCCACCCCTTCTATGTCTGGTGGCTCAGTTGGTAAAGAATTTACCCACAGTGTGGGAGACCTGGGTTTGACCTCTGGGTTGAGAAGATCCCCAGGAGAAAAAAACAGCTACCCACTCCAGTATTCTGGCCTGGAGAATTCCATAGACTGTACAGTTCATGGGCTCACAAAGAGTTGGACACAACTGAGTGATCTTCACTCTACGTCTAGAATGAGAGTTAAAATATGACTTAAGTTTGAAATTTATGGGATGAGATGCAGTTCTCTGACTACCATTCCCACTCCAGCTATTTAATCTCAAAATATCTGATATTTGTATACAATAGATAATAAATAATTGAAGCAGAGTCAGAGCCTTAGGAAAATATCAGTTGTATAAAAGAAGAAAGAATGTAAAAATATAAGCAAAAGCTAAACTTAAATATAATTTGGATTTGAAATGGCAACCCACTCCAGTACTCTTGCCTGGAAAATTCCATGAATGGAGGAACCTTGTAGGCTACAGTCCATGGGGTTGCAAAGAGTCAGACATGACTGAGCAACTTCACTTTGAAAGGAAAAATAAAATGACACAACAAGCACATACTGGAAAAGAAGATTAAATGGCTTATATTATTAAAATTGTTCTATTATTAGGAGAAATATTAAAAATCTTAGCAGGCAACATTGGGACTTGTCCTTTAAGATAAATATTAAGAAGATATCTTATTAAAATAACCTGTAGAAAGGAAAAAAAGCCATACTATAGCCATACATTAAGACAAAAATTCTTTATTAATCACTAAAGCAAATTTGAAATTTTTTTCTGTATTATTGACTTTTATTTTATTTTCTCTTTTATTTTTTTATTTTTTTACTTTATTTTACTTTACAATACTCTATCGGCTTTGCCTTACATCGACATGAATCCACCACAGATGTACACGAGCTCCACAAAAAGACACCATAAAATTTTAATAATTTCAGAAAATTCAAGTTTTTATAGAAGTAAAACATACTGTTTTAATCCTAAATATGTACTAGGTGTTATATATTTTCATAGAGTACAGATGATAATGAATTTTTATCTGCAAATTAGTATGCAACTAATAATATTAGAATGGAAACCCATTCTATTATTCTTGCCCTGAGAATTACCTGGACAGAAGAGCCTGGCAGACTACAGTCCATGGGGTAGCAAAGAGTCAGACACAAGTGAGTGACTAACACACACAATAATATTAGAATACTTGAGTAGCATGCAAGTCTAATACATTTAGACTCATACCTTTTATATTAAAAAAAAAAGGTGGCACAAATGTTTAAATGAAAAGAGGAGAGATAATTTTATTACCTTGAAGCAGAGAAACATTTCTAATTATGTTACGCCTATAAGAAATGTCAGAATACTGGAAGGAAATGGTTAGCAGCTAGCTTGAAATCTAGTTCCTCCGTTTACTAAGAAGTTGCTCCCGGGAACAGGAAAGGGAAACTGACCGAGATAAATCTTTAAAATATGCTAATAATATTCCTTCTGGCAAACACCTACCCTAATGGCATTTCTGTTCTAGTTCTATACTATGTAATTGGTCTGTCTGGGTTATTTATGGCAAGCAAATAAGGAATCTGTACATCTATGGGTCATGAAAAATGCCAGGTAACATGTACTATCACAGTAGAGTAAGCCCCCTACATACCGACCTTCAAGTTGTAGTCTTTCAAAGATGCAAGCGTGAGTTCGCATGTCCAGTCCTGTAACTTAGTTCGCGTGTCTGGCGGACTGTTAACCTGCATGTGGTCTCTACAAGTGGCTGTGCTTTTGTGTGCTTTACAGTACTGTACAGCATCTTAACTTCAAGCCTAGAATATCATCTATGACAAGAAAAAAAAAGAGTTACTACCCAGACAGCATCACGTCATTTCTTTTAAGAGGGTAGATAGAACTGAATCCAGCAAGTCACCAGGGCCTGTGCCATCAGCATTAGGCACGAGTGAAACTGCAGCTTGCCCTCTGTCTCCTGTTGCTGGTGATCCTTCAGCTCTACCATCTCCCACCTTCTCTCCCTCCTCTAGTCAGTAACTCTTCTTTCCTGTTTCGATGCCAGCCCCCATATGCCAGATGTTATACAGTACTGCTATACTTTTCAAGGTACTATACTGTAAGATTAAAAATGTTTTCTTTATTTTGTGTGTGTGTTTGTTACGTATTACTTGTGTGAAAAGCAGTATCAGCCTATTACAGTACAGTACTATATAGCTGATGATGCTAGTTGGGTACCTAGGCTAACAAATTAGACTTGCAAATACACTCTCAGAGTGGAACTCATTCCGCATTTGTATGTAGTGGACTTCCTGTATCTGTAACAGATATTATCGCATCAGTAACTTGGAGACTTCAGATATTAGTCTGACCTATAGAGAGAGCACACCAACGTGTTAAGAAAGAACCTGCAGGGCTGTGTTGCTACTTCCTGCTCTGCTGTCTTTCTATATTCATGACATTATTAGTACAACTTGTTACTGGATAAAATCTGTAATTTGTGCTATTTGAAATAGTCCAGGGATTTGAGGCACTATCTTCCTGTTTGGGAGACTGTCCTAATAAATGATACAATGACTCCTCACTACCTCCTCTGAATCAGCTAATTCCCACTGTGCAAAAACATTACCACTTGTTTTATTCATTTACCAAGCAGATTTTCATCTTCTGAAAGATCTTTCATTTTCTTGTTAGCTACATGGTGCTTCTAAGACTTATTTTATATGCAATAAAATGTTTTTTAAGTTTCCTCAACCTAAGAGCTTTTAAGAATTTTTCCACCCATCATTCCATGAAGCAGAATCTTAGGTCTAATGCCAAAGTCCTTGTTAATTTCTCTCTACATATGATGGAACTTACCCAGCAGAAATTGTCATTCCTGTCCCACCCTGTCTACCATGTATAGCTAACATAATGAACATCAATGCATTTTGCTATAAGTCTGACTATAGCTTACAACACAGATAAATGAAGCTTCACCACAGTACTCCAGGGACCCCTTACTGATCTATAAAATTTGGTACTCAGGATGAAAAGTATTTGTCATCCAAGTTACATAATGTCTACCAGGAGCAGTTTGAATATCTGGGGAAGCCGAGCATTTAGAGATTGAAATAAAATGCTGGAGAAAAAAAGCCTCAGGTTATGTCCAGGGATGGAGAGAAGTGCTGAATCAGTGGCAGGGTCATAGTGAAACTATAACAGAGAAGAAACAGAAGCACTTCAGGGTGGGATGTTCCCAGAACTATTTCCTTCCTCAGTGTTTATAACGCACACCAGCCTTTAATCAAGAATGCAGTTGAAAACATATCTACTTTTGTAATTAATCCAGAAATCCCTGGCTTATCTCTCTGAAGGTATAAATATGGCTGAGCATGCTTCCTGCAGCTGTTGGCTCTTCACATCAGGTGGCCAAAGTATTGGAGCCTCAGCATCAGTCCTTCCAGTGAATGTTCAGGTTGATTTCCTTTAGGATTGACTGGTTTGATCTCTGTGCTGTCCAAGGGACTCTCAAGAGTCTTCTCCAGCACTACAATTCGAAAGCATCAGTTCTTTGCTGCTCAGCCTTCTTTATGGTCAACTCTCGCATCTGTACATGACTACTGGGAAAACCATAGCTTTGACCACATGCACCTTCGTTGGCAAAGTGATGGCTCTACTTCATAATATGTATCTCAATTTGTCATGGCTTTTCTTCCAAGGAATAAGCACCTTTTAATTTCATGACTGCAGTAACTGTCTGCAGTGAATTTGGAGCCCAAAATCAGTTCATGTGGCCTTTTGTATGAAGCATAATTAAGAACTCTCTGATGTTCTCTGCTCCAGCTACACCAGCCTTCTTTTACATCTTCAGGTACCTGTTCTTTTTCCTGCCTTGTAGTTCGCTACTCCTTACCTCTGCCTTGAGGAAAGTAGGACTGTTTAATGATCATCTCTAATGATGCACCTGGTTTCCTTGGCAACAAGCTACCTTGCAGATAAGGTTCTTCCTCTCTGAAGTGTGTTTATCTGAACTCAGTTTCTCACAAGACTGGGGTCTCAATATGCTGGTGTATAGCATTTCCAGTATTCCATGGAACACGTATGTGTGTGTGTGTTAGCTCAGTCGTGTCTGACTCTTTGCTACCCCATGGACTGCAGACCTCCAGGTTCCTCTGTCCATGAAATTCTCCAGAAAAGAATACCGGAATGAGTTGCCATTTCCTTCTACAGGGGGTCTTCCCAAACCAGGGGTTGAAACTGGGTCTCCTGTGCTGCAGGCAGATGCTTTTCCACATGAGTTATGCACTTCAACTCAATTGTTTTGAGCTTATTTTGTCATCTTCTATCTCAGGAGCAAACCACTCTCATGCTAACCTCATAACCTGGAAGCACAAAGAAGGAGCAAGGTCCTTCTGAAAGGGCACAGCCCATAGCAGTCTACACATCACTAGGTCATTTTTCTGTAAGTTTCAGAGACAGGGTGACTGATCTTAACCTGACCCTCCCAATCTGATCCATCATCATCAGCTGGTAACAGTGGTGTTTGCCGCAAGACCTGTGTACAGCAAAATGCTTGGATAGATATTATCCCTTCACCTTAATTCACCTTCAAATCCAAGCTCATATGCTTTTTTTCCAGTTATGTTCATATGCTGTTTACACACTCTTGGTTCCCTAATAGTTTTTGTGGGTGTGTTTGTGTGATGCTCATAATACTCTGGGCAGGGGTATTCAATACTTGGTTACTGTTGGTTCTCCACGTGGGCTATGATATCCTTGAGACTGAGGGTAGTCGTTTTTCTCACCATTATAAACCCAGAATTTGGCAAATGTGTGTCAAATAAGTAATTGTTAGATGAAGGGAGGAACAGAATAACAACTGATTAAATATATAAAGTATAGATGTTATATGAATGTTATTATCCATTTCTTGAAGAATAAGGGCAAGAGTTATAATTTATTTTCAAAATTTTAGTGAACATGGATTTGATGAACCACGCATTGCGAAGTTAGCTGACATTCATGTAGTCATCCTATAGATACTAAGAACTGCCTCCTATATGCCTGGCCCTTCCCTGGGCCCTGGGGATATAGTGGGTGAATGACACACTAGTTCTTGATGTAGCTTACAACTGTGCAGACTGGACAAACAGAAACAATTATGCCAACACATAGCTTATTTACTTAATATTCATCTGGCAAACATGATATGAGGGATATGCAGGAGTCCATGTTGCAATATAATTGAGGGATGGCATGGTTTAGAATTGAGTCTGGTGAACTCATACAAGATTGAGTTCTGAATAGTGAGATTAAGTGAGTCATTCTTATAAAAATGATAGTGTCAGGGGAAGTTGAAAAACAGTGTCTTCAGAATATGCATCAAGAACTTGTCAGAATCAGTGTTCCAGCAAGAGAACTCATCATCTAGTGGTCTTTGAAATACAGTTTTATAACTGTGTTACAGATCATGACACCCAGAGAATCTGTGATAGAATTGACTCTGTTTAATTACTCATACACCTCTAAAATTCTGATACACAATACTAAAAATGAGAGTTCAGTTTTTGATATTTATTGTTTTAAAATTTCTCACAGTAAAACTTCATATTTTTCAGAATATCAGTGAATAAGTTATATATAAAATGAAAGTTCTTGTATTACATTCTGTATATTATGTTTTCTCAGACAATCCAAGACAGGGATTTGTGGAAAGAAAGCTTACCTGTCCTATTTACATTCAGTAATGAGCAAACAGCATGTATTTCTTTCTAAAACAGCATAATGAAGTAAGCACTCACAGTCTGTCATAAGAAGTGGATACTTGAATACTACCATTAACTAATAAATAGTAGCAGGATTATGGCTACAATTATGTAGAAACATACAAAGATGCTTCTGCATGGAAAATGAGGATAACTAAAATGAATACTCTGGATACAGTGACATTCTATGGTTTTATTTAGAATTTTTTAAAAAGCACAATGCAAACCACAAACAGAAAATATGTACAAGATATTATTGTCATTTAAAAATGATTTTATCTTCCCTATATATATTCAAATGGTTTAGCCAAGTATTTGGCACACAAGATAACAATGAATAAACACCTTTAAAATGGCAGGAGGTAGACTTGTGGAGGAGGAAAGGACAGGAAGACGGAGGAGCCTATTAAAGTGTAGATTGTCTTGAAAACGTAAAAGAGTGAAAGTGACATTTGGGTCTAGTGTCATCAATCAATAATTTGTATAAACTTGAAGAAAGCAGCACATTTTTGTTGTGGATACTGTTTTTTGCCAGCAGGAGCACCATCAGGACTGAAGAATTTTTGCCCCAGATGCTGGAAAGGTTTTTGACTGATAGTCCTTGATTTGTAACCCCTTTTCAGAAAGCTTAACTCAGCTGAAGAGAGCTTGACCCAAGGTCAGACCCCATTCCAGGAATAGCCTGTATCCAGTGAGTTTTTGACACAGGAACCTGAAAACACAGGCCCCAAACCCAAATCCAGATGACTCTGAAGGGTCATCTCAAGTCCAGTGGTCACTGCAGGGCTGGCTGCAGCCTTTCTGGTACTGCAGTATAGTCCGGCCTTCCTCTCTGCCCAATTCTGCACCTTTATTCTGCCTCTCATGGATGCTGATTCCTAAAGCACCCCCTAGGAAACTTCCCAAATGACAACTTTTATGTTAAGTCAGCTTCCCTGGAAACCTAACCCTGACATTCACACCCCATTCCTCTAATTGCCATCCTGAACATATCAGGAAATTAAGGTTCTAGTCTTTTCTTGCCCTTGCCCATTTTTCCTTGGTGGACACGTCCATACCCTTGGACATAGTGATAATCAAAGAGGCAAATTTGATATAAAAATATTTGTTCAAAGTGCTGGAGTTTTCCTTGATGGGATAACTTTCTTATGACTATCCGTGTCTAAAAGCCCTAGATAAAATTTCAAGTAAGTGAATTCGGTTGCTATAAATTAATTTTTCTTTTTTCTGACACCTGTTTTATCGATTCTTATTGATAACTATTTCTTCATGTGTCATCAGAAAAATCATGTGAGGGTTTTGCTACCTGTCCTGAGGAAAATTTGTGGTAAAAACTACAAGGAAGACATTATAAGAAAGGAAAAGACTGCTAACACTGGAATTTCATGTATCAGAGCAATTCTAATAGTGGAGCAATTTTATCTGGATGGAAGGGGCCTTCTTGCTGCCTTTTTTATCACTTTAATTTGGGTGACATTTTATTAACTTAATGTAAAAGTTCAATCTTGTTAAAACCTATGTTTTTAACCTGTTACAACAGAATAATTTCCACATATTCCTTATCATTTTTCTTCTATCATTACATAAATCTTATTATATTACCCAAATATTTTTTCTCATTCCTATTTGCAATTCTAAAAGAAAAGTAAAGTAATTATATAGCAGATGTTTAGTTAGGACCTGTAACACTAGAAAATTATCAATATGAAGATGTTTTTTCACATGTGATCAATTAACTGACATTAAAATGAAGCACAAGCTGGAATCAAGATTGCAGGGAGAAATATTAATAACCACAGTCAGATATGCAGATAACATCACCCTTATGGCAGAAAGTGAAGAAGAACTAAAGGGCCTCTTGATGAAAGTAAAAGAGGAGAGTGAAAAAGTTGGCTTAAAGCTCAACATTCAGAAAACGAAGATCATGGCATCCAGTCCCATCATTTCATGGCAAATAGATGGGGAAACAGTGGAAACAGTGGCTGACTTTATTTTGGGGGGCTCCAAAATCACTGCCGATGGTGATCGCAGCCATGAAATTAAAAGACGCTAACTCCTTGGAAGGAAAGTTATGACCAACCTAGACAGCATATAAAAAGCAGAGACATTACTTTGTCAGCAAAGGTCCATCTAATCAAGGCTATGGTTTTTCTAGTAGTCATGTATGGATGTGAGATGTGGACTATAAGGAAAGCTGAGCGCCAAAGGATTGATGCTTTTGAACTGTGGTGTTGGAGAAGACTTTTGAGAGTCCCTTGGACTGCAAGGANACTAACAATAAACCATCTAAAACTGAAATTGTAAAAGCAATATCATTTATAATAATTTCAAAAACATAAATACTTAGCAATAATTTAATCAAGGAGGCTAAAGATCTAAACACTGAAAGCAATAAAATACTGATGAGCTTAACTGAAGAAAATACATACAAATTGAAACATATCTTATGTTCAGGAGTTTGTAAGAATTAGTACTGTAAAAGTCCATACTACCCAAAATGATCTGCAGGTGAAATATAATTTCTGCCAAAATTCCAAACTCATTTTCCACAGAATAACTAATTCTGAAATTAATATGAGTGACAGAGAAACTTGAATACCAAAAGCAGTCCCAAGAAAGAACAACAAAGCTTGAGATATCACATTTCTTGATTTCAAACTGTACTACAAAGCAATAATAAATGAAATAGTATGGTACTGACAGTAAATAGATATGTATAATAAAGCAATGGAATAGAATAAAGAGACCAGAAATACACCTATGAAAATATTTTCAATTAGACAAAGGAATAAAAAACATATAATTCGGAAAAGACAGCATCCTTATTAAATAGTGCTGGGAAAACTGGATAGCCACATGCAAATAACGAAGTTGGTTTCCTATCTTACATGTGAAA
>SJYV01038023.1:0-12513 GCA_006410875.1 Neotragus pygmaeus | reverse complement strand
GTCTTATATAGCTAGAATATTTTATATTGTTTCATTTGACATGTTTTTATTATGTTTGTTCCCTTCTTTCTCACTACCATATAAATACACACACCTACATTTTTTAATGACAATAACATCAAACACCACAAAATATTCTATTCTTTTATTTTGCTGTTCCATTATACTGTTTCTAGTAGCGTTTTTATTCTTCTGAAAGTGTTTAGTCACTCAGTAGTATCTGACTTTTTGTGACCCCATGGACTGTAGCCTGCCAGGCTCCTCTGTTCATGGAACTCTCCATACAAGAATACTGGAGTGGGTAGCCATTTCCTTCTCCAGGGGATATTCCTGACCCAGGGATCAAACCTGGGTCTCCTGCATTGCAGGCAGATTCTCTACCATCTGAACCACCAGGGAAGCCCCTTTTATTTATTTATCCAAACCATTTATTGGATGACTTCTAATTTGTTATTTCAATCAACCCTATGCTTAGTGGTGGCAACATCATTGCTGTAGAGCAGGGTCTTTGGTCCAATAGTTTGGCCACTTGATGTGAAGAGATGACTCACTAGAAAAGACCTTGATGCAGGGAAAGATTGAGGGCAAGAGAAGAGGGCGACAGAGGATGAGATGGTTGGATGGCATCACCCACTCAATGGACGTGAATTTGAGCAAACTCCAGGAGATAGTGAAGGACAGGGACGCCTGGCATGCTGCAGTCCATGGGGTCACAAAGAGTCGGACACAACCGAACTACAACAAGGAACTCTTTGGAGTGGCAATCTGATTGGACAGAGGGAGGGGAAATGGGGAAATTGTCTTGAAGCAGCGTTTGCGTAGCAGGGGCACTATTATATGTACTTTTTGGGTCACATGGGAGGAGGCTTATGGAAATTACAGAGGACTCCTCAGCCCCAAGCCAGCCTGGAAATGGCCATGCCTGTGATATGGGAAGAGCAAGTGATACTATTTTATAGAAATTGGGACCTGAACCAAGCTTCTTATTACCAAGGCATCTTCAGGATACTGTTTATCAGAAACCACCAGTCCCTTCCCAGCCACCTGAACCCACTTATCTGGAGCCTATTCTATGGCATAACTGGTCCTGGTGGTGGAATTACCACTACCACCTCTGCCCCCCAGGGACAGAGCCCTAGCCTGACTGGCATCACCCTCGCCCTGAGAGGTTAGTGCTTTTGGGGGGTAGCTTTCCTGGTATGTGAGATGAATCTTTCAGCCAGGTGAGGAAGGGGAGAGGAGGGATTGGAGGTGGCAGCCACATATGGGTAGTCTGTGGGGAGCAGAGAACAATTTAGAACTCAGGCAGCCTGGCTCTGCTGTGTGGGCTTTGGTAAGTACTTTTCATTTTATTGAACAGCGCTCTACCTCCATCTTCACAGCTTCCCACAGCCATCCTTCTGAGCAGTGTGGGAAGACAAAAACAGCTGTGCACATTAGCGGCTTCAGCTGTTCCCACAGCAGCGCTACACTGCGGTATCCCAGGAGTCATCAAATATTTAGGAGGAGGTTGCAGACCTTTGTATCATGGCCAGGCTTGCCATGTGCTCAGATTCAGATTCCACTGGGTTCTTGTTCATGTTAGCAGAAAATTGTGAGAAAAAGGAAATGGCTCTTTTACCGAATTGTATGGTGCTATCAGATCAAGTGTGGCTTTATGCTCACTATACAATTACAGCCTTTTGGTTTCTTATCAGGGACGATAACTAAACAAGAACAATCCTGGAACGAGAGCCTATCTGTTCTCGTTATAATCTATTCATTAAATGTTGTAGCCTGGCTCCCTGGGGAGAGTCACACACTACAAGCCATGCTGGAGACGAGATTGTGTGTTTAGAGTCGGCCTTGGCTGATACATGTGGAGAACTACAGACTGCCTGAATATTCCTTGGTGACTCTGGATGCTAGAGAATGCATCTGGGGATGCTGAGAAGCATGTGGTATTACAGACAAGTGTGCTCTAAATTTCTACTAAATATTTCCTTTCAGATGCGTGACTTTTTGTGGGGAGAGAAGCATAGCCCTTGTAATCAAAGGCTAGAATACCCAGTCCGGGTAAAATTTGTTCGCAATTTAAAGTTGCTTTTTCTTTAACACAGCTAAAATACCATTCTTAATGCAACTAAAATGGTTTTAGAGTTTTTTCTTTTCTGGATTTCCAGTTGGAAAGCCAATCTGCACTGTAGCTTAATATGATGTCATTGGTTCAGTTTCAGCCAATGGGAAGATTAAGTGGATTTCCATCATGGCCTTCTTTGGTCCAGCCCTGGTCAACATTTCCTTAATCACTGGGATGAAGGAATAGGAGTCTGCTTGTGAATTTTGCCAATAAAAACAGCTGGGTGGGGTGGCTTGTGTCTTGGAGAGTCAGTGTTGAACTGTATTAAAAAAAAGAAGAGATAGGTGATTAAAAATTATTGTTTAGAGTTATCATGTAATATTAGGGAGAACCATCAAACTGCATGCTGCTGCTACTGCTAAGTTGCTTCAGTCATGTCCGACTCTGTGCGACCCCATAGACGGCACCCCACCAGGTTCCCCCGTCCCTGGGATTCTCCAGGCAAGAACACTGGAGTGGGTTGCCATTTCCTTCTCCAATGCATGAAAGTGAAAAGTGAAAGTGAAGTTGCTCAGTCGTGTCTGACTCAGCGACCCCATAGACTGCAGGCTACCAGGCTCCTCTGTCCATGGGAGTTTCCAGGCAAGAGTACTGGAGTGGGGTGCCATTGCCTTCTCCGTAGCACCAACCTTATTCTTAGGGCAGATATTACACAAAATGACCCACAGACCCAACTGTAGCAAATGGAAAACTCAAGATGTGTGTCTTAGAATAACCAGGTCAGAGTCTGACTTTCCGGGGCTAGGTCTTTTGATTGATGCCAGGTTATGAAACATTTACTCTGCATTGGAGATAGTGAAAACGGACCCCTTTACAATTCTGATGGGGGTTATGTTGACTTTAAGAAATTCAGATTGCAAAGAGCACTGGTGTAATGGTTTCAGTGGAACAAAGGAGCTAACTAGGTATATGGATTTAGAGTAGGAAAACCCTCGATAGAATAAAAAGATGTGGATCCTTATTCAGACTTCAGCTGTAATTAGTTGAGTGACCTTGAACAAATCCTCCAGGATTTTGGGTCCTCCATTTCTTATCCTGGAAATAAGAGGTTGAGTTAGGAGAGTGATTCTCAATCTGTGATCCTTAACGTGTTTGTTAGTTGCTCAGTTGTGTCTGACTCTTTGTGACCCCATGGACTGTAGCCTGCCAGGATCGAACGTGAGTCTCCTGTATTGCAAGCAGATTCTTTACCATCTGAGCCACCAGGGAAGCCCCTGTGGTTCTTAAGGAGTAACTTAAGTCTGAGAACTATTTTTGCTTTAAAAGACCTAAAGCAATAGTGTATTTCCTATTAAGGAAGCCATGTAGACTTTTACTTAACAGATACAAATGGTAGATGAAAAATTTTAAAAGAGGATTACACATAGGAAAAATAATAAAACTCTTCTTCTTGGTAATCAAATGATAGGAAGCATTTCAGTCTCAAAACTAAGGCTGATGAGGACTCTGACTGCTAGTAGAACTAAGAAGCCATGAAGAGACTGTATCTGTTCCACATAAAAGGGACCTGGGGAAGTATTCAGTGGGCAGGTGCACTTCGATTGCAAGACTAGAAAGAAGACTGGAGGTATAACGAATATTAGCTATGTGCCAGCCATTCTTCTAAATGTATTAATTTATTTAAAGCTTGAAACCACCTTGTAAGGTGGGGACTGTCAACATCTCACCTTGAAGCTGAGGAATCGGAATGGCAAAGTTGACATTTATTAAACTCATTATTAGCAACTATTACTAATGACCTGTTTCCCACTATGTGACCACGGATCCCACAGAAATGAAAGAAATCCATAAAGAGAGCAAAAATGGGGCTTCTCCTCTTCAACCCCATCTCAAGGCTGTAATTAAGGGCTCTGAGGTGGAGCACCTGTGTTCCAGGTGAGCCTCTGGCTCTGAATGCCTGTGCGACCTTGGGCGAGTCATCCTACCTTTCTGAATCATAATCTTATCTGTAAAACAGGGTGATAGCCCTGCCCAGTTACACCACGGGTTACTGGGAAACACGGAATTATCTGCAATTGCTTTGGAAGATGATACAAACAGAGGAGAATGAGGGATGACTTGCCTCAGTGGAATTGCTCCCCAGTGATGTCAGTCATTCATTTAACAAACATTCATGATGTGCTCACTGTGTGGGAGCAGAAGGAAATGAAGATCTTAGGGTAACCCTTATCTCCTAGGTCGAGATGAAAAAGCGGTCAGTGGTTCTACTCTCTGCTCAGATGTTCTCACTATAGATAACTTCCTTAGACCATAACGTGTCCCCAGTTTGCTGTAACCTAGTCTCCTGCCTTTAGTTCAGGGTCTTCATTGGTAAGTATCTTCTTTTTCTTGCTTCTGCCCTATTCCCTCCTGATGGTGTGTGTTGTCATTGCCTCTTAGCTCCAGGGTCCGTTTGTATTCTGTGATGTATTCTACTCCATTCTTGCATCTTACCCCTCCCTTCCAGAAGATTAGATCAAATATTTCATCATCAGGGACAGAGAAGAGGTCTTGATGTCCTGTTTGGGAGGTAGGGTGGGCATGGCCATTTGCACCTGGAGCTTCCTGTTTGTGCATAACCACCAGACAGGCACAGAGACATGAGTTCATCTGCCTAGTTGGATGCTGTTTCTGGTTGTGTGATAAAAGTGGGTTAGGATGAAAAGGCAAGCGGTTTCTCATTCTTACACACTGAGAACATGGTCTCATTTCGAATGAAATGCCCTCAGCTTTCAGCTATGATAAATTATACTCATGATCGCTCAGGTCATAGGTAATAGACTAATTAAGGCCATCTCAGCACTGGAAACTCTGTGTTGAGCTGGAAATCGAGAAGGCTCCTGGCTTGAAATATAAAACCTCATTAAAGGCTCTTTTTCTACACTAGGCCACGAATAACTGGTACATTGCTCCAGAGTGGCACATTCAGGCTCAACTGGAGAGAGGGCCAGAGATGCTGGGATGTAAGGACAAGACATACGCATTTTACCTGAGCAATAAAGGTTTAATTTTAAAAAGGTGTCAAAATAGAGACCAAAAAGATCCAGGAGTTCAGAACACAGGTGCCTTTAAGATGCATATGAATATTAAAATAAACACCATTCAGTGCTTTGAAAAGAGTGTGCTCTATCTAGATGGGCTGAGAAAGAGCTAACACACAATATGAGTATTTGTTGTATCTTAATCTTTGTGCTTATGATAGCACAGGTTGATTTTCTTTTAAATTGTATGTTATTGCAGATCTTAAGTACAGAGCATCTTCTTTCTTTGCCATTGCCTGTTATATTAATATCTATGGAACTTTTGAGAAACATTCCATGTTCTCTACATCTTTCAATATTTATAGCATTAGGTATGTGTCCCCTTATGAAATTTAAATTTTCATAATTATTCCTATAGTTGCCATGTTTGTTAGGAGAAAATGCATCTTTTTGGGAAATGTAAGGGTTTGGATCTATTGAGAGACAAGGTTTTGAGTCATGGTTTTGGCACTTGCTAGATATGGGGTCTTGGGTGAGTTACTTGATCTTGCCAAGCCTCTGTCTCTTCTGATATAAAATGAGTAATAATATGCATCTCCAACACTTGGGAGAAATAAATAATATAGTAGCTGTAAAAGTACCTGGCACTTGGGCCAGTAGATATTATTTCTCATTACATCTGTTTTTCTTAGTTTCTTGAGCCAAGTATTGTGTTTCCTATAATTCATCGTAGGGTATTTATTGAATACTCAAAAATACTATTGAATAAGATCACCTATTCTGTGTTTATACTTAAGACGTAAAAATATAATTTTCTTGTGTTTTTTACTTACCTTTATTCTGGGGGTGTTGATTATTCATCCTTGATAATTTTGTCTCATAGCTTATATTTCTCTTCCAATGCACAAAAGTAATATCTGGCAGGTACTGGTATCACTGAGGATTTTTTTTTAAAATACAAGTTTATACAGAAGTATTTGTTTTAACATTTAAAAGATGGAATCACATTTTCATTCTGACAGCTTTGCCAGACTGGGCCACCCAATAAGTTACAGGCACACAGGGGCTTGGAAAGTTACTGCACAACTTTTCAATGGATTGAGTTGCTACAAAGCAGCCACCTTCCTGGAAGCCAGACTCAGAGTCCATCGGATGCCTTACTCAAAACAGGCTGCGAGGCAGCTGCACTTGACCCTTGCCTCTGGATTGATTAAAGAACCAGTGACTCTATTAGCGCAATTCTCATGGCTACTCCCACTGCAGAGTATTATGTCTGTGGGGGTCCAGTTATGAACTTCATTTAAATTTACACTGACTTCTTATTGANAAGAAGCACAAGCTGGAATCAAGATTGCTGGGAGAAATATCAATAACCTCAGATGTGCAGATGACACCACACTTATATCAGAAAGCAAAGAAGAACTAAACAGCTTCTCGAAGAAAGTGAAACAGGAGAGTGGAAAAGTTGGCTTAAAGCTCAACATTCAGAAAACTAAGATCTTGGCACCCAGTCCCATCACTTCATAGCAAATAGATGGGGAAACAGTGGCAGACTTTATTTTGGGGGGCTCCAAAATCACTGCAGGTGATGATGGTGGCTGTGAAATTCAAAGACGCTTGCTCCTTGGAAGAAAGTTATGACCAACCTAGACAGCATATTCAAAAGCAGAGAGATTACTTTACCAACAAAGGTCCATCTAGTCAAGGCTACAGTTTTTCCAGTGGTCATGTATGGACTGATAGTTGGACTATAAAGAAAGCTGAGCACTGAAGAATTGATGCTTTTGAACTGTGGTGTCAGAGAAGCCTCTTGAGAGTCCCTTGGACTGCAAGGAGATCCAACCAGTCCATCCTAAAGGAGATCAGTCCTGAGTGTTCATTGGAAGGACTGATGTTGCAGCTGAAACTCTAATATTTCGGCCACCTGATGTCAAGAGTTGACACATTTGAAAGACCCTGATGATTGGAAAGATTGAATACCAGAGGAGAAGAGGATGACAGAGGATGAGATCGTTGGAAGGGATCACCAACTCAATGAACATGAGTTTGGGTAAACTCCTGGGGTTTGTGATGGATAGGGAGGCCTGCCATGCTGCAGTCCATGGGGTCGCAAAGAGTTGGACATGACTGAGACTGAACTGATCTGGAAATCAAGATTTTTAAACATAGGTTCATTGATAAACTCAGGAAAATCAAGGGTGAGAAATGTTGGTGCTCTGAAGGGTGGTGGGGGAGAGTGATCTGTACTAAAGGCTTACTTTCAGAAGTCTTGAGCATGTAAGACATAGTAGACACCTGGGAATGACAAAACAGGGGAGAACTGAAGAACAAACAAATGTTATTTGCAGTACAGATATTTGGAGATATCTGTTGGTAAATTCAAAAAGATATAAGTATGAAAAAGCTTCCATTGTCAAAACTATTGTCAATAAGAAAACAGAATAAAATAATGTGTGTGGTTTACAGCAGTGACAAAAATGCATAGTAACTAAAGAGAAACTTCACAGGAATTGTAGGATGCATTTAGAAGGAGTGTGACTTTATCAGGCAGCTCAGGCTAAGTTAGATGGTGATACTGAAGAATACCTAAAATCTCACCTATTTCTCACTTATGCTACAGGAATGTCACAGATCAGCTGGAATGCTATTCACTAGTCTTTATTTGAGGGCCAGGATGAAAGAACAGACCCCACAGAGATATTCTCAATCCCATGATAGGACAAAAGAGGACACAATAGAACCATCATCACATCCTAAACCTTCCTCTTGAATATGGCAGTGCCACTTCTGGTCACACTTTCTTAACCAAATGGTGGGTCTAACATCAAAGGAGCAGGATCTGTGATGATTCCACAGAATTTAAACAATTAGACATTCCCCACCCAAGTCAATTTTAAGTGGCACTGATAAATTTTATAGAGGAAAAAGTGACTTCCATACAGAAAAGTCCAACTTCACACAAGCAAGATGAAAAGAAAATGGACAATTGTTTGGTAAATATGTAACATGAATGATCACCAAAGACTCACTAGAAATTACCTAGAATGTGGGACTTCTCAGTCATTCTATCTAATTCATGCTCTCCTCTCTTAGATAATAATTCATGGGAGAGGAAGCACACTAGGCTGCTCTTTGTCCCCATCAGAGGCAAGACCAGGCCTTTGTACAGTCAGTGATTGCGTCACACCTTTTCTCTATGCTTCTCTACACATATTTATTGTTTTTGCAATTAGCACATACCTTTTTCACAAGAATTATAATGGTTCTAAAATTGTAAGCAAATTAGCAACACTCCAATAGATAGATGAGTGATTACCATGAGTGAAACTATCCAAAATTAGAAAATAGACCCAACAAAGAAACATGGAAAATATCCAAGAACATTTGTAATGAAAACACTGAAGTTTAAGTAACAATGAAATTCAGTTTTACACCTATTCAGTTCAGTCGCTGAGTCGTATCCAACTCTGTGACCCCATGGACTGCAGCATGCCAGGCCTCCTTGTCCATCACCAACTCCTGGAGTTGACTCAAACTTAAGTCCATTGAGTTGGTGATGCCATCCAACCATCTCATCCTCTGTCATCCTCTTCTCCTCCTGACACAAATCTATTATATCATAAAAGAAATACCTATTAGGATTTGTTCCAAAATGAGATATGCAGAATAGCGCTAATTCATCCTGGTAACATTGCAGATCAGTACAATTTTGGAAAACATAATGGGAATACATTTGAAGAGATAAGAGGAAGTTGTTAATCTTTGACCCATTAATCTGACTTTTGGGTATTTATTCCTAAGAAATAATTCCATGCAAAATTTCTCCGTAGAGTTTACACTATTTTACCAACACTGAGATGAAAGGAATCCAGCTCAGAAAACTTTTTTCCACTCAGTCTTCCTGAGTAGAGGGACTCATCCCCTGGCATAGTCTAGAGAAGGTGTAGGAGTGAGCAAGCCTCACTCCCTGAGGCTACATCAGGTCCCACGGACCCCAGGCTTAAACGCAGCTAATTGGGAGGAAGCAGTGCAGAAGATGAGCCTTCAGTGACTACTTTCCTGAGTGATTTAAGTAAGGATCTCACCACAGAGAAATTACCTTAATTACGAAACAGGACCCAAGAATGTTAGCTGTGACATAATTGGTCAAACTCTCAAAAATAAAGGAAAATTAGCTGAATAAAGAGTAGTTTGAAAGGTCAAGATCATTGTTCGGCAGCCATCGCTACAATTGATAAAGTTATCCACTAAGGAATCGTTGAGAATTATTCTCCTGTTCAAAAGAAGAAGCACACAGGTCTCTAGCCAAAGCTCCGCAGAAGAGGGAAACATCTGTAAAGGCAGCATCACTGTTTCGTGTGTATGTCTGTGTGTGTGTGTGCGTGTGTTTGTGTGTGTTTAATGTTCTCCAGAGTCTCTGCCTCCAGAAACCGAAGCCAGAGTCGGGTAGGATCCTGGCAGGCAGCCGGCCTGGGTCCCACCTCTGCTCCGGGAGCCTGAGCCTGACACCACTCCGCAGCCTGATGCCTCCCACCCGAGATGCACCCCGCGTTCACCACCTCCTCCCTGGACCTTCTGAAACATTCTGCACGCTGCACTTTTAAACTTTTAATTAATTACAGCCACACTCTACCTTGTACTCTTGACTTAAATTCCAAATTTTTGAAAAGGTTATAATATTATTTGCACTCTATTTTTCATTTTATTCATTTAAATGAACTCGGGGCCTTATCTGAAAGTGAAACTCGGTTCCTTACCTGAAACGAGCTCTCTGGTCCTGAAGTCAGTTCTTTCTGCTTTGGCGTCTTTATTAGCTCCTACGCAAGCAGGTGCGCCTGACCCGATAACTCTTTCTGGGTAAACGGGTCCTCACCCGGGACCCCAGTCAGACTGCCCACACAGTGATGAATGTTCAAGAAAATGCCTGAATCATTCACTCTTTTTTCCTTCGCTTGAAATTAGCTTCTCGCTTCCTTTAGTTTCCCATTTTCACAAAGGATAGTTAGAAAGCCAGACGGATTACAGATGCCACGATGGGGGTACACAACGCAGTTCTCCTTTAGGAGTCGATTCCTCTCTAAGCTACTTTTTCGGGGGAAAGTATAATGTGCCAAATTCGAGTGAACCTCAATAACTAAGTCAGATACTGCTCCAACTGATTCTGACTTTCTGAAACCTTTAAAATGCTAACATAATTTTGAAATGCTGTATTGAAACCTAAAGTGTGCTATTAGATGAGCATTTACTAAAATGCATGATATTTTGTTTAAAACCAGTCTTCAGTATTTTTTTTAACCATTTTTATTTTTATTTTTATTTTATTTTTAATTTTTACTTTATTCTACTTTACAATACTGTATTGGTTTTTGCCATACATCTACATGAATCCACCACAGGTGTATATGAGCTCCCGATCCTTCAGTTTTTATTTTGAGTTTCATATTTAATTCTTTAGGGGATCTCTGATTTTTGGCTAGCAATTTCTGTATGTCCTTTCATCCCATCTTTTGTTCTTGTTAATTTTTTTTCCATCCCATTCATTTCTCCCCATCATAGTTTTACTTCTGCCACAAGCCATGCTTTCATCTCAAGATGCAAACTGTTTGACCAGCCACAGAAAATAAAATGAAATTGCCACTGGTAAACTGCATCAGTCATGACAACACTTGAGAAGAGATATACATCCTTTACCTGCAAAATTTTGCCAATCCTGCAGCAAAAGAAGGAAGTGGAGGGAATTTCACCAAGCTTGAGGCACTTGAAATCCTGGCTTCTATTCTGTGGCAAGGATGGACAAGGAAGCAGTCAGCCCACGTCACAAATTTCACTGGTCTGCCTGAAGTGCATGCCCAGGTCTAGGTACCAGTCAAAGCACGTGAGTTCTCTTGATAAACAGGAGAAAACAGGAATAGCATAAATAATAATAACATAAAAACTGAACATGGAGGGGGCAATGTATGTAATTCCAAATGTTTATGGAACACAACAGTTGCTTCAAATTTTATAACTAAATAACACCTAGATATTCCTTTGATTTTTGTTATATTTGACACAATGAACTTTATTTATGAACCACAGAAGCAGTATCCCTATTCATCTAAGATGATATCTAGAATACACAAATATGAGTTGAATGTTACCAAATACTCATTTTATGCCAAATACTCTACAATGCACTTTCCTGAGAAAATCATTTAGCCCTGAAAGCCATCATAAAACATTTAAATCATAAGAACTAAAGCTCCCACAGGTGAGGTGCCTTCTCAGGCCCTGCTGAGGTCCTTTAGTGGACCGGAACCTGGTGGTCCTGAGTTGACCGATAAGAAAGCAAAGGAGAGAGAGAGGCTGATATTCCTTGGTTTACGCAGAAAGCCAATAAAGCCTCTGCATGGGGCTTGCTCTGTTCACGAAGGCCTCAGGCGCCCTCTCGATGGGGTGAAGGCGCGGAGCGCCTTCTCGAGAGGGTCTTAGAAGCCCGGGCAGGAAAGTGAACTCAGAGAGCCTCTGCGCTCCAGGGGACCAGCCTGAAAAAGAGAGAGAGGGAGAGAGAGAGAAAGCAAGACACGGGAACCAAAGCTCTGATGGAGCAAAGGTGTTTTAATCAACATGGTGTGGGTATATATACTGCAGTTATTCTCAGCAAAGATAAAGAATAAGATTCCAGACTTACAAAACACAGGCGATCCATACAAAAGAGAGAGAGAGTTGTAAATAATCACTTTTACGGTATGGCTCATAAAAAGGAAGCGGGTACTTATCACCATATAGAAAAACTAACCAAGGAAATGCCTGTACTCCTCAGCCCCAGTAGAGGCTTGTCTCTCCTCTTAATTCCTGAATATTCAGGAATTAATAATGAACAGAGAATTCCTGACAGATCCAAAACAGCAATGCCCCATGTGACAAGTGAGAGTAATATGTGAGTGGAGGTTTACCAACTCAGAAGTGTATCTTCTGTAGTGCCACACTTCTGCTTCTCATCATTTTAGGAGGAATGGCCATGTACTGAAAGCATGACTTACTAGAATACATGTATTTTTCAATGGTACTTAATTTACTTTCAGGGAATAGTTTTTGTGTTGAGAAAAATGCATATTTGTTGTAACTAGTCATGACTTGTTTAAATGTTTTCTCCTTTTGTTCCTTCCATCTTCTTAATTTCTTTAACTTATCTTATTCTCTTCTTTTCAGCTTATTTACCCACACCTAATATTCCCTTGTTCTGAGTTTTTTCTGTATCCAATTTTCTCCTCTGAATAACATGTTATTCAGTAAGCTGCTTTCAGTCAGTCAGTCAGTTCAGTCGCTCAGTAGTGTCCGACTCTTTGTGACCCCATGAATCACAGCACGCCAGGCCTCCATGTCCATCACCAACTCCCAGAGTTCACTCAGACTCACGTCCATCGAGTCCGTGATGACATCCAGCCATCTCAT
>SJYV01038017.1:5806-20007 GCA_006410875.1 Neotragus pygmaeus | reverse complement strand
GAGAGGGAGAGAGTTCTGGTCCCGCGGGGAGTGCAGGATGGTGTGGGTGTTTGAGCTGGGATGGAGGGAGTGTGGGCTTGGGTGGAGCCCGACTCAGGACAGGCAGATGGACTCAGGCACAACCCAACAGAGAGACCATTGCTTGGAGAAGCACAGACACCCACACATGCATGGCCCTAGAAGCAAAGTGACAAAACAGATGTCCTAGATACAGCCACAGTGTCTCCAGGGACAGAGACAGCTTGACAATGGAGCCACATGGACCTCAGGCCAGACAGATGGAAACACACGTGGGACAGACCAGTACAGGGCCCGCGGCAAAAACACACACAGGCAGCTTGGAACCCGGAGAGGCATAAAGACCAAATGACACTCAATATGCAAATCAGAGACACAAAGACTGGCGGAAACAAAGTCGGACCTCGCAACGATTCTGCTGCAGGCACCCCTTCTAGGGGGCGCAGATCAGCATGTTCCCCTCCCTTGGCAATGGAGTAGCTGGGTGGGGATCCTGCCGCGTTGCCCTCTCCATCAGCAGTCGTGACACCCTGCCCCCATCACAAATATCAGAAGCAGAAGCGGCCACTTCCCCTTCCTGGGCCCCCTCCCCGAGACATCCGGGGTGAACTCCTACGGGGGATGGGGTCGGGGGCTGGTGTCCCGGGCCCCCTCTCAGCTTGGGAGTCCCCACAGTGGAGAATTCCCGCGTCCTCCCCATTCAGGAACTCCTCTCCCAGCTCTCCGGACAGAGAGGGACAGGAGGGGACCCTGACTGATTTAGGAAGTAGGATACGGTCGGGAGAGGCCCCTCGAGGATCACGAGTCCCGTACCGCCTACCCGGCTCTGTTGAGTCCATGCTCCGGCCCTAGGGTCGCTCGGCTAGGACGGGGACTGGGATGGAATCGCGCGCCGGCGCCGCCGGGGCCAAGCCCCGGTTTCCTGCCTCGGCCGCCGCTGCCGGGGTTCCCCGCGGCCCCGCCTCGCGAAGCCCCGCCCCCAACCACGCCTCTGCTGCTAGGCCACACCCTCCAGGCAAAGACGCGCGGACCACGCCCCCTGCCGGGGCGGCCGGGGTGCACTCAGGACTTCTGAGTGACCGGCCGAAACGACTCCATCCCGGCCAGGGTTTCCTCTTCCCAGATCTTTGTGGGGCCCCCTAACCCCAGCATACTCGCCTTACAGCGAGCCCACACATTCTGCCTGGCCAGAGGAGCCTGTCCCAAACTTTTCCCGTTCTACGACCCAGTGACACCCCTGCCCAAAAGTCTCTTGGAACTCAGTGGGAGCCCCCTGGTGGTGGTCTGATGTTCTGCCCCATTCCGGTTGAATCTGAAGTCCCTGAAAGCTGAACGCCAAAGAACTGATGCTTTTAAACTGTGGTGTTGAAGACTCTTGAGAGTCCCTTGGACTGCAAGATCAAACCAGTCCATCCTAAAGGAAATCAGTCCGGAATATTCACTGGAAGGACTGATGCTGAAGCTGAAACCCCAATACTTTGGCCACCTGATGAGAAGAACTGATTCATTGGAAAAGACCCTGTTGCTGGGAAAGATTAGAGGCGGGAGATGAAGGGGATGCCAGAAGATGAGATAGATGGATGGCATCACCAACTTGATGGACATAAGTTTGACCAAGCTCCCGGAGTTGGTGATGGACAGGGAAGGTGCAGTCCATGGGGTCACAAAGAGTTGGACACAACTTGAGCGACTGAACTGACTGAATACAGCAGTCCTCAATCTTTTTGTCACCAGGGACTGGTTTTCTGGAAGACAATTTTCCCATGAATAGGGGCGGTCGGAGCAGGGGTATGGTTTCAGGATGATTGGAGAGCATTAAATTTATTGTGCACTTTATTTCGTTATTACATTGTGATACATAATGAAATATTTATACAACTCACCATAATGCAAATCAGTGAGAGCCCCGAGCTTGTTTTCCTGCAACTGGAAGGTCCCATCTGGGGCTGATGGGAGACAATGACACCTCACGTGTGTTGCTTACGTCCAGTCCACTCTGGGATCTCATTCTGGTTGCTGTCACTGCAGAAAACCCTGCTTCACAAAGATGAGATGGAATGGAAGTGGAATGGAAGCAGGTTTTTCAGTGCTTTTGTGGCAATTGCGGGATATTCTGCTTTGACTTTAATCCAGAACATGTATGCGTGCTAAGTCGTTTCAGTTGTATCGGACCTTATGGACAATGGACCATATTGTCCATGGGATCCTCCAGGCAAGAAGACTGGAGTGGGTTACCAAGCCCTCCTCCAGAGGCTCTTCCTGACCCAGGGATCGAACTGGTACCTCTTATGTCTCCTGCATTGGAGGCAGGTTCTTTACTACTAACGTCACCAAGCCTGCAAGTGTTAATTGCTTAGTTATGTCTGACTCTGCGACCTCACAGACAACTAGCCCACCAGGCTCCTCAGTCCATGGAATTTCCAGACAAGAACACTGGAGTGGGTTGCCATTCCTTTCTCCAGGGGATCTTCCTGATCCAGGGATCAGATTCTTTACCATCTGAGCCACCAGGAAAGTCCATCCAGAACATACAGAAATTTGAAATGATCTCAAACATACTTGAAGGCCACCGTCATTTTTGATCTCAAGCAGTTGGTCCTTTTCTAGCATGGACAAAGTAAATTCACCTGGCTTTTTCACAAATGGGTTGAGGATCCATTCCTTCCCAATTTGGGGGTCTTCTGTGGTTGGGAAGTAGAGCTCAAACTCTTGAAAGCTGTGGTAGGTGATCATACATCAGCTGGGAGAAAGTAGGCCCTGGCTCAATCCCTTTCAAAATCTCTGCTAACGTTTGAAACATGTCAAAAATCCCCAATGTTCACTCGTTGTGCCCATAATTCTGGTGTGGGTTTGAATGCAGCCACTTTATCTGCTGACTTGAACACAGTTGTTTGCCCCTGAAGTGACAGATTGGGTTCGCTGAGCAGGTTGAAGATGTCATACAAATAAGCAAATTTTGCAACCCATTCTGTCACTGGAATATGCTGCCAGTGGTGACTGTTTTTCTAAAAGAAATCTCTAGAGCAGCTCCCATAACTCAGAAACTCTGGCTAGGGATCTACTTTTATGTAATTTTTAATTTATTATTTTTGGCTGCGTTGGGTCTTCGTTGCTTTGTGCGGGCTTTCTCTTGTGTCGGCGAGCAGGGACTACCCTTCATTGCAGTGTGCGGGCTTCTCATTGCAGAGCACAGGCTCTAGGCGCATGGGCTACAGCAGTTGCAGCTGAGGGCTCAGTAATTGTGGTACGTGAACTAAGTTGCTCCTTGGCATGTGGAATCTTCCTGGACTAGGGATCAAACCCATGTCCCCTGCATCAGAAGGTGGATTCCTATCCACTGTACAACCAGGGAAGTCTCGGTGATCTGCCATTAGAAAGCATCTCACTTCTGTGTAGAAGAGATGCTTGTGCTCTGTGTCTGTCTCTTCACAAAGCTGCTCGAACAGATGTGAGTGAAGGGCATGTGCTTTAATGTGGGTGATAATTTTAATCACATCATACAAAATGTTAAGTTCAGGCGACATTTTTTGGCTAGCAGCATTTCTTTATGGATGACACAGCGTGTAGACTTGCACTCAGAAGTGACCTCTTTGACCCAAGAAGTGAAAGCAGAAAGTCTGTATTCACGGCAGCCCTTCAGTCCATGCATATACCAACACAGTGAGCACTCAGACTTGTGTTGGTTGGCAACACAAGTGCAGGTAACATACTCTCATGAAAAACACAGAACAAACACTGGTGCCTTGTTGTCACACTGGTGGATTAGTCAACCTGGATTGCGTACTGTGTCGATTTGTTAATCCTAACAACTGTGCCTCAATATTCTCTATTTCATCAGTTAGTTTAGTTATGAAAGTGAAAAGTCAAAGTGCCAGTCACTCTGTCGTGTCTGACTCTTTATGACCCCATGGACTGTAGCCCGCCAGGCTCCTCTGTCCATGGAATTCTCCAGGCAAGAATCCTGGAGTGGATTGCCATTCATTCCCTTCTGCAGGGGACCTCCTTGACCCAGGGATGGAACCTGGGTCTCCTGCATTGCAGGTGGATTCTTTACTGTCTAAGCCACCAGGGAAGCCTAATTATGGTATCCTCTAGTTATAGCACTAGCCAAAAAGGAACACACGCCACCTTTTGAACTGCAGCCTCTCCTAAAAGTTCATGACAAATGTCCTCAGCAGCAGGAAGGATCAACTCTTCACCAACAGTAAAGGGCTTAGGTTTAGCAATAGGGTTAGCCACTAAGAATGATGTTTTCTGTTTAGACACATTTAATGAAGTCGTGGCCTTCAATAATTGCTTCTGTTCTTTGGTTCACTTATTTTCTTTGGAAAAACTCCAAAGGCTTGTCTTTTAACGCAGGGTGCTTGGTCTCCATGCAGGCAAAGCAGTTTCGAAGGCTTCACCGCTTTGTTGGATAGCCAGTTGCCCATATTACACAACATGGCCTTAGAGAGTGTGAGCCACCTGTTAACAATAAACTCGTAAATTAACTATGCTAGGACTCTTGGTTGCTGTTGTTTAGTTGCTAAGGTGTGTCTGACTCTTTTGCGACCCCATGGACTGTAGCCCACCAGGCTCCCCTGTCCATGGGATTTCCCAGGTAAGAATACTGGAGTGGGTGGTCATTTCCTTCTCCAGGGGATCTTCCCAAACTAGAACTCTTGGTATTTTCTTTCAAATGCTTTTTTTTTTTTTTTTGGGCAGTCTTTGAGTCTTCTGCTGTCTCACCATTGGGTCTTTCCTCCCTTACAAAGCAACTCTCCAGTGACATTTGTTTTTACACCTTTTGGCTAGGGCCCACTTGTGGGCTTATCTGTAACTGAGTGCAGTTCGGAAAAGAGGCACAGACGGAAGTGGAGTGGTAAATAAAACAGGCAGGCTGCACATGGACTACAACAGCGTTGGATTCTGACTTTAAGCCTGCCATCAGATGTAGCTGCATAATCGAAGTACATCAACTCACTTGCCACTATAAATCCTGCCAAGAGATGCAGCTTAACTGGCACTTGCCACTCACTGATAGGGATTTGAGTCTGCAAGCAACTGACGTATGGTCTCTGTGCACTGGAACCTCTCTACTATTGACCACCTGGATCTGCAGCTGCTTCCTGTGCTGGCATCGCCACCTCAGCTCCAACTCAGAACACCAGGTATTGGGTTCTTGAAAGGAGTGCGTAACCTAGGAATCTAGGTTTGAGCCCTTGCACGCGCAGTTCATGATGTTGTGAGACTCTAACGCTGCCACTGATCTGACAGGTGGAGCTCGGGTGGTAATGCGAGATGGGGAGCGGCTGTACATACAGATGAAGCTTCGACTGCTCACCTGCCGCTCACTCCCTGCTGAGCAGCCTGGTTCCTGAGGCCCAGGGCTTGGGGACCTCTGCCCTAACATGCTGGGGCTGAAGACACTACTGGGGAACCCCCGGGAGGGCCCACTGTCAGGGCAGTCAGAGCACCCCTCAGACCTCTCTCATGCACAGAGGGTACAAGGACCCTTGCTCTGAGCCCACCTAGAATCATTCCCAGCGAACTCCCCCATCCAGAGTGCTCCCCTTCCCCATCTGAGTGCTCGCACGGCCTCAGGGGTCCCCTGCTGGGTGGGGTCTGGCACCTCTGTTGTTCAGCTGCTGACTGGTGTCCGGCTCTCTGCAATGCCATGGGCTGGGAGACGAGCAGAGAAACAGCAGGCAGCTCTTCCCCTCTGGGCACCCTGGCCAGCATCCAGGGCCCACGTGATGCCCAGGGCCAGTCCCAGCCCCTTCCTCGCTCTGGCTTCCAGCGCTCTCGGTGGGCTGTGGGCCACACCCCCTCTGATGGAGAAGTCTGTTGGGTGGGTGGCTGAGGACGACCATGAGGCTGGAGCAGAACAGGGTAGAGCCCCTCATTGGGCATCAGCGGGGAGAGGATGCAAGTTGTCCAGAAACCTGGGCTTGGGTTCCGTGGCCTGAGGGCGTCACATGCAGCTTGTCAGTTATCAAAGGCACCCACACCTCCCACTCTGGAATTTCTGACTGGAAATAAAAGGCTTTCTCTAGGTTTTTTTTGGCTGTTGAAATGCGAAGAAATCTCTGACTGCGGCTCTTAGCTTTCACACCACCAAGTCCACAGCTCCTGAACTGTAATGGGTGAATGCCTTCTGGAAGGAAGGACAGTGTCAGTATTGAGAGCCAGACTGCAGGTCAGACCCTGGCTAGGATGACCTAGGGCTGGTACCCGCGGGCTGCGGAATTCTGAGGGCTGCGACCTGACCCAGTATTTGTAATGACTTCAACTTCCTTGTATCTGACACTATGAGAGGAAGGCATGCTGTTTTTTTGCATGTTACTTTAAAAGGAAAATTGCCATGATCCTAAGACTTCTGAGTGCCTGAGGTGTCAAAACCGTGAAGCTGCGAGGCCATGGGAAAATGGAAACGCTTACAAAACCAGGAAGTACACAGAGGGCTCTCTGGGCTCCGAGCCCGGCCTGTCCAAGTGCCGAATGTGTTGCAAAGTGAGAACCTCACACTGCCCAAGGCGAGAGGCAGGGGCCAGGACCTTCCTTGGGGACCACTCAGACCCTGACAACCCCTTCTGTGGCACACAGATGCAGGTGAGGCTTCTTAAAATCATCAATGCTGCTTTATTTACCAAAGGTGCTGGCCCGGGGCTGGTTCCGCCAGCCAGGCCCTCAGCCAGCCATAGAGGGGTAGGGTTGGGGGGAGGGGGTGTCCCAGCTCAGTCCTGGTGGGCAAGGCCAAGTTGGCCTCACTGTGGGGGCAGTGCTCCCTCCTGGGGCCCTCGTGGGGCTCCTGCCCAGTGGCAGCAGGGGCCAGCACTGCTGTCTCAGGAAGGCACTTTCAGCTTTGGGGTCCCCAGGAAGAACTGCAGGACGCGGTCTGCCAGGAGCGCCAAGCAGAAGTCCAGGAGGAGGACCTGGGCGATGACCAGCTTGAACTGTGGGGCAGGAGTGCTGGTGAGTCAGGAGCCCAGACAGGTCCAGGCCGGGTCCCGGGACCACGTCTACGGAGCGACTCACCTCCACAGGGATGTCCACGAGCCCAAACTGGCTGTTGAACTCAGGTGAGGAGCCAAGGAGCAGGCCCACAATGGCCAGGAGGGACACGGCCAGGCTCCACACCAGGGGCCTGTTCTCAGGCAGGCTCTCCATGAAGGGCGGACCCTGTGGGGACAGAGGGGAGAGCTGCGTCCCGGGGGCCCAGAGGGTGGGCAGGGCGCCTGGGCAGGGGCCGGGCCTCACCTTGTAGTTAATGGCGAAGGTGGCCATCTGCATGGCCATGGCCATGATGTACACTGTGCTGTTGACGAGGCTTGGCTCAAATTCCTTGTACAGGTCCACAAACTGCTCCTGCCTGCAGGGACACGGGGGTCAGGGCCCCTTTGTGACCCCCGCTGCACCCCCAGAACCAGGGCTCTGCTGGCCTGGCCACCCCAGGCCAATGTCTGCGCGTGTCCCTCCTGTCCCCTGGCCCTGGGCGGGCACTCACTTCTCAGGGCTCCGGGCCTGGGCCTCGCTGTACAGGTAGACGAGACTCACAAAGTGCACGCAGAACTGCAGCGTGACAGTGAGGATGGTGTACAGATTGAAGATATTGGGCAGGGGCCGCTCTCGGGACAGTGTCTTCAGGGGCTGCAGAGGCAGGCAGGGGGTCAGGGCCCAGGCTCAGCCTGGGGTCACCCACTACCCTGCTTCCTGGCAGGCCTTATGTAGAGTGGTCAGTGAGCCCTGGGGGTTGTAGGTCGGCACCAGTCCCCTGCTCACTCCTCCAGCTCCTCAGTGTAGATGCCGCCCCAGCCTCGCTCCATGCCACGTGCTATCACAGGGGTCTTATGACCCACCATGCCCCTGCTCTAGAATAAACGGAGAGCCCCCTGCCCCCACTACTGCTCATGGTGCAGGCATGGTCAGTGCAGACCACCGCCCATGCCCTCTGGCCTCCTGCACCAGCCCTCGACCACCTGCGACCTCTGTGGGGTTCCAGGCTGCTTCTCGCTCTTTCTGCGCTGACTTGAGTGTCGGCGTCACCCAGGCCTCCCTGGCCGGCCCCGAGGCCGTTCTCCACAGCCTGTCTGGCCCCACTTGGTGGTGTTCTCAGCACCGCACGCTTTCTGAGTGGCCTTGATCATCGTTTCCCCAACTGTCTTGTCCTCACCTGTGTGGCCCAACTGAGACCCCAGCCTGTGGACAATGCTGGACCAGAGATGCTACACTCTGAAGAACCCAAGTGGGCGCCCACCCTGCCCTTGGTCTCCATCTGAAACTTGGAGCTGACAGTTCCCACCCCAAGGGCTGCTGCGCAGATAAGTCAGACCTGTGGCTCCACCTTTCACTGCGTGCCCTGGGTGGCCCAACTGTCAACTGATGGCCAACCTGCAATCCGAGAAGCCTCTCAAGACCTCCAGGGCAGGAATCATGGCTCAGGGCAGAGGGTACCCTGGGCCTGGGGCAAGAGGCCCCGCTTTTCGGCTCCTGGCCCACCTTGGAGCGGGAGATGAAGAGGAAACAGCCAGCCAGAAGCAGCCCCTGCAGCGTGGCCTGGAAGTCACTGAACTTGACGCCCTCCAGGTACAGGACACTCTGGCTGTAGGCCAGGATGAGGGCGTTGAGCGCCAAGATCTTGAACATCTGCAGTGTGGTCACCAATGTGCACCGGCCCTGCTTGATCACGTGGCAAACTGTGGGGGAATGCAGGTGTGGGCGTGGGGGCCAGGCAGAAAGGGCCGAGGGATGGGGCAGCGGGAGGAGCAGGCAGCAGGACTCACTGCACTGGATGGAAGAGAGCTTGGAGGTGAAGGGCGCGGCGATGCTGGCGTCCCCCAGCTTCACCATGGGCGTGCTCTCGTCCTCTAGGTCCCGCAGCACCTGACTCAGGCGGTCCTGCGAAGCAGGCGGGGAGGTGAGACCTGACCACAAGGGGGTGCTGGCGCTCCTCCTCCTCTGGAGACTCACCCGCTGGGAGGCCAGCTGTTCCTCCGCGGCTGGGAGCCCTGACCTCTGCTTGGCAGCCCTGGAGGTGGCCCTGACTCCGCTGTTGCTCAGGACGGGACTGTCCCGGGGCCGTCGCCGCCGTTCGACAACCCTCTCCGGGGCGTTGGCCAGGAGGGCCACACCTGGTGGGAGAGTGTGTCAGGGGCCAGAGCATGGAGCCTCTGCTCAACGCAGCTCGCCCGGTACAAAAGCCCTCCATTTCACCTGCCCACCCACCCCAAGGAGTGAGTTCCTCAGAGAGCATCCATCCTACTTTCTACAAACTACTTACAGAAAAACAAGAAAAAAGCAATACCCAAATAAAGTATGTGACTCTGCTGCTGCTAAGTCACCTCCGTCATGTTTGACTCTGTGCAACCCCATAGACGGCAGCCCACCAGGCTCCCCTGTCCCTGGGATTCTCCAGGCAAGAACACTGGAGTGGGTGGCCATTTCCTTCTCCAATGCATGAAAGTGAAAAGTGAAAGTGAAGTCGCTCAGTCGTGTCCAACTCTTAGCCTCCCCATGGACTGTAGCTCACCAGGCTCCTCCAGCCATGGGATTTTCCAGGCAAGAGTACTGGAGTGGGGTGCCATTGCCTTCTCCGTATGTGACACTACATAGCTCCAAAGTGATTCCCAGACAAGTTTATTGCCAAGAGTCATGTGGTCATGAGAACTGTACTTGATAAACCAAGTAAGTATCTGAAACACACTCAAAGAAGGTGGGGCTTCCCAGGCAGTGCGAGAGGTGAAGAACCCGCCTGCCAATGCAGGAGTCCTGGGTTTGATCCCTGGGTCAGGAAGATCCTCTGTAGGAGGGCATGGCAACCCAGTCCAGAATTCTTGCCTGGAGAATCACATGGACAGAGGAGCCTGGTGGGCTACGTGGGGTCACTCAGAGTCGAACATGACTGAAGTGACTTAGCACACACGCATGAAAGAAACGAAGTTAAATTGTCTTTAAATACCAACTTGCTTTCTGAGCTCTGCTGACACAGAATCAAGGTGGTAAACTCTCCTGGCCTTGGCTTTTGGCGCTCACACTGCCTGGGGGGAGGGTTCTACCCCGTGGAACCTGCCTGGGCCCCCGCCACTCTTCCTCACGTGTGTCCCTTCCTGGCCTTGGAGCCCTTCAGATCCCCAACCCCATCGGTCCCTGCCCACCTCTTCACCACTGCCACCTTACAGAACTGGCTCGGTGGCGTGCCCCTGACGGTAAGCCAGTGAAGGCAGAAGAGCCCTTCCCCCGACCCCAGGCTCACCCACGTCGGCGTGCTTCAGGGCACCCACGTCATTGGTGCCGTCTCCACACATGAGGGTCACGTAGCCCAGCTCCTTCAGGCTGGTGATGACAAACTCCTGTTTGGGGAAGAGATGGGCCGAGTGAGGGCTCTGTGCCATGCCCAATGCCCCGCCTGCCCTCTGCCACCCCCGTACCCACCTTCTGTTTGGGGGCCACTCGGGCGAACACTTGCACGTAGGGGATGAGGCGAAGCAGCAGCTGGGGGTCCTCGGCTTGCAGGTGGCCCAGGCCATCGCCTGTGAGGCACAGTGCGTGCTCCTGGGCCAGGGCCTTGGGGGAGCCCTGGGCCAGGGGCTGTGAGATGCTGCCGTCGATGGAGTGCCATTCACACGGGCCACCTGCAGAGCCAGGGCCCAGGGTCAGGGCGGGGGGTTCAGCTGTCAGGTGGACCCTCTCACCCTCACCTGGACCCCACGTAAGCAGTCCTTGTCCTCCTTCTCTGGAGTACCTTCTTACTCCTTACCCCTCCTAATCCAGGTCCACACCAACCTGCATCTTAGACTCTCAGCACCCCACAGAGATCATCCATAGAAGGCTTTGATACAAAGAATAGGAAAACCTAGGGCCTAAGCCACTAGAGACTGCATGAAGAGGCCAGACCCAAACCCAGATAGCGTTTGCCTATAACTCTGCTCTCCTAGGCCAGGGCACCCCATGTCATTTCCTCAGGCCACACACTGCTTGCTATCCACTTCCCCTTTCTAGCTGGTGAGTCTAGGCTCAGATGCTGAGTGGCAAGGGCGGCTGAGGGCAGTCTACCAGCCCTTGTGGCACTGGGCTGGCCCTGAGCTGTCTCAGCCTGGAGGAAAAGCAATCTCCACCTGGCTTGTTCTAGCTGTTTTGCTAAAGGAGCCTGGCTGGAAAGCTCACAGTCTCGGTATCTCTGGGCCACCCACCTACGATTTCCCAGGCTTTAGAAGAGCACAGTGCCTGGGACTGGGACAGAGATCTGGGATATAACACAGACTGAGAGAAGGGCGAGGCGGCTCTGGAAGCCCCCTTGGCTGGGCCACGCCAGCATCCTCCTCTGTCTGGCCTGCTGCCTGGTGACACCCCTGCTGCATGCTGCTCCCAAGCCAGGCCCCGCACTGGGTGCCACCCTAGGGCATCTGAGAGATTCCACCCCACCAGCTGGAGGTGCTGGAACTGGATTTGCCTCTTGACCAGTCTGATTCTGAGGCACCACTCACCACCAGTTCGGTTACTCAGGAGACGCCAGAGACCACGAGCTCTGGACCTGAGTTCAAACCCTTAGCCACAGTGTCTCCAAATGACCCAGGTGGATGGATTCACTTTTTTCTTTATCTATAGGGCAGGGACCCCCAACAACCGATCCAGCTGGGTTCCTACGTGGTGCGATGGCGGCAGGCCTTTCCACGTGGAGCAGAAGGGCTGACCTGGTGAAGCAAACCAAGGCCTCCGCCCTGGGTCCAGCCATGCCAAACACGAGCACCGGAAGTCCCCGTGCTCTCAATGGGAGCACTCAGGCAGCCAGCCGGGCCCAAGGCAGGGGGAGGCCACAAAGCGTGGGCTGCTGTGAGTATAACCCGTTGCCTTAAGACTGCAAGTCACCGCTGGTCCTGGAGCCACGGGTCATCTGCACGCTGCCAAACAGGCAGGGTGTGGAGTTCCCTGGCCGGGTAGCCTGAGTGTGCTTACGGGGCAGGGCTGTGACCAACAGGTGCCGGAGGACGCCAGGCGTGCTCACTCAGGCCGGGCACAGGGCTGAGCCACCAGGTGGGAGCTGCTCTTGGACTCGAGGCCCCCCAGCTCACGAGACATGGGGCCTCACCTTTCCCCGTAGGAGGCTGCAGGATCAGTGTCTGGGCCTTCTCGATGAAATGCAGCTCCCGAGCCACGTGGCAGGCAGTGAGTGGGTTGTCACCTGTGATCATGACCACCTGGGGAGAAGGCAGACGCTCAGGAGAGCAGGGCTCAGTGGTCACAACTGCAGCCTGGAGACACGGGGGCTAAGTCTCTTCTAAGGAAGGCCGCAGAGGGAGCGCTTGGCCTCTTACTGGGGACTGGGCTTCCAGGAGCCATAACGTCTGGTAGCGGTTTCTGCAAACAGTATACGTATCTGTGTCTTTGTGAGAACACTCACAGCCTTTAATTTTAACATACACCAAGAACCAGCCTTTGGTGTGGACCCTCTTGGCTTGGAGGCTGGTGATGGGAAGACGGGCCCCGACTGCTGAGGGCCAGGTGAGGACTAATCGTATCAGTACCCCGACACTGCCAGCTCATCTCCCACACCCCGAAACTGCATCCTGAATCCCCAACTAGAACACACAAACCACCAGGACTGGCAGATCAAAGCCCCTGGGACAGATGCAGCCTGTGTGGGTGTGGTCTCCACACACTCAGCCAGTCCCACCTTTTCCCTAAGGTGGGGTGGAATGGGGGAACAGCCCTCATCTCCCAGGGATGCTGCGGCCTGATAAAGTGAGGTGACAAGGGCGGGCAACGGGTCCCAGAGCACCCTCAAGATGGGTCAGCACGAGTGTAAGTCATGGTGGAGCTCAACCAAGAGCCACGCCCTCTGCTTCCAAGGCCCAGAGCCCACCCCTGGGCACCCCACGGAGGGCCGACTGATTTCCACTGTCACATCCCCTCGGTAAGGAGCACCAAGACCACCACCCGGGGGCTGGCAGGAAGGGGGCCAGTGGCTGTACCCGATGGGAGGCATTCTGGATCTCACGGATCACGGCCTTGGAATCAGCCTTGAGCGGGCAGGAGACCACGATGAAGCCGACGAACTTGAGGTTGCACTCCAGGGCCTCCCGCTTGACCTCCCGGGCCTGTGGGTGGACACACCGGGGCCCTGAAGATCTGTTTCTCTCCTCCCTCCCCAATACCTAAGCTCTGACACGACAACATGCTGGGGATGGGCGTGTCAGAGACAGCGCAGGAGGGGGACCTGAGGGTCAGAAGGTGAGAGATGTGGGGTGAGGCGCCCTGGTGGCAGCGGGGCTGAGCAGTGGCTGGGCGGTCCTGGCTCCCCAGCGGCAGCTCTACCCTCTATCACAGACACTAGTGTGGCACAAAGTCCCTGTGAGTCCACTTCTAGAACCAGAGAGTCTGCACTCTCCTTTGATAACCACTGAGTGCAAGCTGACCCTCCTCACCTCGTACGGAAAGCAGAAAACCTCTGCCCTCATGGCACTTGCCTTCTCCGGGAGGAGGCGCGTAGTAAAGGCATAGAAAGCACGGCACCGAGGTCCGTGAGAGAGAGGAAGGCAGGGGGTGGGGCGGAGGGGCGTGGGCGGCACAGGCCTGGGTGGCTCTGACAGGTCTGTGACTAGGCTCTGGAAACAGAGGTGACCTGCTGCGCTGTCTGGAAGGATCTCACGGCCACTGGGTGCAAGCAGATAAAGCCACGTGGACAAGGGCCGAAGTGGAAGCAGACAAAGGAGCGGTGCTGTTGACGGGGTGGGAGGAGTGTCTGCGAGGACGCGGGTGTGGCTGAGGGCTGGGGACGCCCCAAGGCCGTGCAGTGGCCGGGCGGCTGGGCAGGGCAGGCGCGGAGCTGGGGGACCCAAGGTGCCCCAAGGCCTCCCCACAGCGGGTGTGAGCAAGGAGGTGAGACGGGGGTGTGTTCTCCAGGGAGCAGCCCTGGATTGGGGAATGGGATGGGGTCCCGCAGGGGAGGGGGCATGCTGGGGAGAAGAAGAAACCGTGGACGGAGCGCCACCTGGGGCCTCCAAAGGTAGAGGCCAGGGAGGAAGACGATGAAATTGTGGCTGCTCGTGGCGGCACCACAGCGGGTAGAGGGTGATCCGCACGGGGGTTGGCGGGTGGGGGGCCTGGGCCCTTACCTGCTGGTGAGTGAGATGCCCCAGCTCCTTATACCCCAGCGCCAGAACTCGGGCTCCTTCCCGGGAAATCTCCGTGTGAATGTGGTGGTAGTC
>SJYV01038015.1:50038-70466 GCA_006410875.1 Neotragus pygmaeus | reverse complement strand
ACCACTCAACCACCAGGGAATGAGATGGAATATATATTAGAACAGGAATTATCACTGTGCATCCCTCTTAGTGGAAGTTACTAGGGTTTGGTGAAGTGTTTGGTTCCCTCATGTATTTAAGTGCAAGGCCATGAGACAATGGAAAGTAGTGGTCAAAAGTACTGCAGAATCAAGACCTCTGGGTTCCAATTCTGACTCTGTGCAGTAAGCACTATGTAAACCTACTCATTGTTCATTCATTTATTTATTTTTGGCTGCACTGGGTCTTTGTTACTGCCAGCGGGCTTTCTCCAGTTGTGGCTACCAGGACCTACTCTTGGTTATGGTGCATGGTCTTCTCATTGCAGGAGCTTCTGGTGTTGCAGACCACGGGCTCTTAAGCGTGGTCTCAGCTGTGATGGCCACGCTTAATTGCTGCTTGTCATGTGGAATCTTCCACCATCAGGGATCAAACCCCTGTCCCTGCATTGCAGGATGGACTCTTAACCACTGGACCACCAGGGAAGCCTTATGCGTTTTATTATTAGGTAAATGTATGTATGTGTACTGGATTATACTGAATGTAAAACACTGCCTCTGAAACTAGGCTTGAGACTCACTTTGGGAAACACCCATCTAAGACAGGACTCCATGCGGAACGCTGAACCTGGGTGGTGACAGAGTCCATAAAGTTCAACTGTTTTGGCTCGCTTGTTGCAATGCAGTAGGGATACACAGAGGCACGTCTGCAGACCTGTGAGACTCCAGCATTGTATGGCATTGCGCAAGCGCAGAAACTAGCTGACGGCAGTTGTTTTCTGTATAAGATGAGGCCTGATGAGTGAGAGGGGAGTCGTATGTTTTGGCTGGAAGAGACCTCACTGCTGCCAGCCTGTGGCGTCTAAAGTTGAATGCTCTTTAATGGACTGGCAGTCTGGGGCCCAAAGAAACCCAGATGTCCCAGAAGCTGAGAACTCAGTCTTCTTTCCCTCCTGATCACTTCCTCACTTCCACACACTACTTTGTAGCAAATAGTCACAACAGGTCTAAATATGTCCGTCCCATACACCCCCCACTCTTTTACTTGATTCTAAATTATTTCTTTTTCAAAATCACTTTCTGCCTGTAAGTGCTTCATGACCTATTTTTCAATATAATAAAAGGAGAACAATGTTGCTTTAAGAATTTCATATAAAAGGAGATGTCCTAAAACTGAGGCTAGGAATCTCCTTGTACCCTTCCTTGGCTCCAGAACAATCTGAAAAGTAAAACTAATTTCGCTTTAGAAGGAGAGTTCAGTTTTTCTTAAAGATCAAACTAAATATGAGCAATCACTTGTTCATAGAGTTTGTCAGGTTGAATAGAAAAGGCAACAGCTTGTCATCATGGTTACTCTTCTTTAAAAACTACAGAGGCTGTGTCTAACATCCTAAAAACCCATAAGATATGCAGATTTTTTTCAGGGCTTCAAAACTGTCCATCTCCGAGGACAGTGATACAGGCTCTATCTTTGGAATGCAAAGGAATGAGATGAAGTGTCTTTGACAAGACATTGAAAGTCATGTAATATTTTTAGGCTGATGTAGACAAAGCTTAAGAAGTAATTGTGATTAACTATGGCAGTAGCGGAAATTAGCCTGTAGTTTAAATGGTGTTATTTAACTCTGAAGTAATTAAAATGAATTATAATGGCTTTCAACTAAATGTAAACATAAATGTCTCCAAAAATAGCATAGCCTTAGCATTCATCAAGCATTTCATATATTAACAAAGTAGATGTCTTCCTGGTTTTTTTACACTTACGATGACTTAGCTGCCAAAGAGATATTTTAAATGGTAATAACTGGAAGTTTTGAAACATAAATTAAAACTGACTGTACATAGCTAAAATGAATATTGTATTTTTTTTAACTGGGCTGGTTAATAAAATAGTCTTCAAATGATTTTTCATTCTATCGATTCATGAGAGAAAGGTGTTAATTAAGAGGTGTTGATAACCACGGTAAAGCAAACCAAATAGAAATATGATTTTTTTTTTTTACTGAACTTGGATGTTTTGTTTGTGAATTATACTTAGAATTATGAAATGTAATTGTTCTGGAATTTCAATGGCAATCTATCTCCTGGAATTTGTAAGTTCTACTTTTCACTAAAATTTAAAGTATATTTACATAGAAACAATAGTATCTAAATTATGCCAACTGTTATAACAGGAATATTAACTTATGGATGACAGTTTTTCTTCTTTGTGGTATTATGTTCCCACATAGCCTAGACTTTAAAATTATGTCAGTTTGAAAATTTTGCTGGTCTTGTCAATGATAGCACAGTGTTTACAAGAATCACATTTATCTCCTTATAATTTTTGCAGCTAATAGAATTATTCTTGAGAAAGCTGATTATCTTTTCTGTGACATTTTGATTGGTGTTTTTCCATTTTAATTTGAGCTTGCTGCTAAGTCACTTCAGTCGTGTCCGACTCTGTGCGACCCCATAGACAGCAGCCCACCAGGCTCCCCCGTCCCTGGGATTCTCCAGGCAAGAACACTGGAGTGGGTTGCCATTTCCTTCTCCAATGCAGGAAAGTGAAAAGTGAAAGTGAAGTCGCTCAGTCGTGTCTGACTCTTAGCGACCCCATGGACTGCTCCATCCATGGGATTTTCCAGGCAGGAGTACTGGAGTGGGTTGCCATCGCCTTCTCAATTTGAGCTTATACATGACATAAAAATTGATTCTATGAAAAGTGGACCACCTGTATACCAAAATTTTGATTGTATGAATAAGAAAAATATCAAATAAACAACCTAGTCTACCATCTAAAAGAACTAGAAAAAGAACCAACAAAATTTTGATTGTATATGTATGCATGTAAAAATAAAGACAAAAATTTTCCAGTAAACTGATTTGGGGAAAAAATACCACCGTGATCAAATAGTGGCACACTGTGTGTGTGTGTGTGTGGTTTTTTTTTTTTTAAGATCAGGCCACGTGAGTGTTCATTCACTGAGCCATAATTTTGGCAATTCAGAAATGGTATTCTTTACTAGTTATTGGGCCTTATTTGTGAAATCCTTAGAATGGTCCCTGACCCAGAGTACCTTTTTTTTTTTCACTGTTACTTCCCCCTTATTTATAAGATAGATTTTTAAACTAATGTCATCACATGGAAAATTAAAGGGGATTGTTCTGGATGATCACTGCTCCCCTCTTGAGCATCTAAGAGCTAGAAAAAGCCTTTGGAAGTCACGTAATTTATTTCTTAGAGTCTTGGCATGACCACAGTCATCACAGAGAGATGATGTGCAAATTTTGCATGTGTGCGTGCTCAGTTGCTCACGATTCTGACTCTTCGTGACCCTATGGACTGTAGCCTGCCAGGCTTCTCTGTCCTTGGGATTCTCCAGGCAAGAACACTGGAGTGGATTGCCAAGCCCTTCTCCAGAGGATCTTCCCGACACAGGGAAGGAACCCGCAACGTTTATGTCTCCTGCATTGGCAGGCAGGTTCTTTACCACTGAGCCACCAGGGAAGCCCTTGTGTAGACTCTATTCTATTTTAATCTATGAATATTTTACATTAGTTCTTGACATACTGTTTATCCAGGCTGACTTAAGAGGACTCCAACATAGCAGCCAGACTCGCTTCCATTCCATATGACTCTTGGTTTGCTTGCTTTTTGCTTATTTACCTTCTTTTTCCAATTAAATCATTGTGTGTAAAAATTACTATGCAATTTTTTTTTTTTTTGGTATCTCGCTGAGCTGTCTGAGAACAGGAGTTAGCAAATTGCACTATTTTGAAAATAGCCACACCCATTGGTTATGAATTACCTATGACTACTTCTGCACTTCCTCTACAGAGTTAAGTAGCAACTGAAACAGGGCTGGCCCATAAAGCTGAAAATCTCTACTCTTTGGCTCTTTCATTTGATACTCCAAGACTTGTTCATTTGATACTCTTCCTATGGGATTCTGGAAGAAAAGATGGGAAAAAATTGCTATTACAAATTATATATAATGAATTACTTTCTGTAGGGGCAAATTTCACAGCTGCATGACTAAATGAATGACATCTCTCTTCTCTCCTCCTGTTTCACTGTCAATGGCTGCGAAAGAAGGTGTTATCAGCAGACACTTAGATGTCAAGTTGACCTGTGTAACCTTAAATAAGCTACTTCATCCTTTTAAAATCATTGTTTCCTTATGTACAAAGTGGGGATAAGTATGGTACTTGCTGTTGGGAGACAGTTCTTGGCGTCCCGTGCATTTTGACAGGACTTACAAAGTGAGGCACTGACCGCCCTCCCTTTCAGTCTAGAATGTCTTTACAAGGATGTTTATGTAGTAAACAGTCTTGGATGATTGAGATACTGTTGCCCTCAGAAGTGCGGAGCAGGCTTGCTAATATTCAATATAATGGATTTGAGTTCTTGCAGCTCAGAGTTCCTCTCCAGTAAAGCTACTCACTGCATATGCAGGTGTTAGGGCCCTTTTTGAATGCCCTGGGAATTGGAGCTAGGGAACTAGTACAAGGAAATGCTGGTGCCTTGGCTACTGCTATTGCTATGGATGTTAAAGTCCTTTGTCTCCCCTCTCCCCACAGGAGTCTTGTGTCTCCTGCTAACCTCTGCAAGTAAAATCTCAGTCTTTTCGCAGTTCTTGGACAACTGTTCTATGGAGTTATGAGAATTGAACAAGGCAATGAATATAGAACATTTAACACAGTGCCTGGCATATAGTAAGTGCCCAGTAAATGTTAGCTATCTTTATCCAGCTGGCTATTAACTCTGCAGTGTGAAATTCAGTCCCAGTTTTGTGTGGACCACTTATGTTTTAAGGTAGTAGTTTTTCAAACTACTGGCCACCAGAGCTATGAGAACAGTTAAGTAGGTTTATTTTTTTTAATAAAACAGAAAATAGAAAATGATAGAATAATAAAGTATCCAAGTGCAAAATTATAGTAAGGATAAATATTGATTTGTAAAACTTTTAATTTGTGTTATGTATGTGTATATCTGTATACAAGATTATGATGTAAAATATGTATTTTTTGCTGTCAGTTGCAGTCAAAAAAGTTGGAAAGCCATCGCTGCCCTAATACATAGGTGGAACTGTCCAGAAAAACTTTTATTCAAGAGAGCATAGAACTTCTTTCTTTGTCCCTATTCTTGGAAAGGGATGGACTTCCCTGGTGGTCCAGTGATTAATCCTCCACACTTCCACTGCAGGGGCCATGGGCTTCATCCCTCATCCAGGAACTAAGTTCCCACAGGCCACAGAGTGTGGCCAAAAAAAGAAAAGAAAATAGGTAAAGGGCCACTGCCACTCATCTGAAAAGGAATAACCAGCGATTCAGTGTGTTCACACTGCATATTGTGTGGCTCAGTTTGCCCATGATTAGCAGAAGATGAATAGAACCACATAGATCATTTTCTGAAGAAAGGAATATTTTCATATCAGCATTTTCCAACAGAACTTTCTACAATAATGGAAATGTTATGTTTCTAAACTATCCAGTACAGCAGCCACTAGCTATTGAGGACTTGAATGTGCAGCCGAGGAGCTGGACTTTTAATTAGAGCAACTTCAAATTTGTATTAATTTAAATTTAAGTAGTCACGTGTGGTTATTGGACAGCCCAGTTCTGAACACCCAATGGTGGCCTTCTCCAGCACAGCTACCTGTATAAATTTGGCTTGTGTTAAGTCCTAAGGTGCAGCACCCTTCTCTTGGGTTAGTCAAAAGACCATTGATCCTTGCCCATGGCTGGTTTGGGCAATCATTGGGGTGAAGAAGTGCTTGGTGAACTACTACCTTGGACAGCGCCACAAGCCATGGGAAAATGGCAAAGAGCCAGAGGGTAATGGCTCTTAACTCTGGCTGTGCAATAGAATCATCTGAAAATCTGTGAAAATGCAGGCTGCACCCCAGGTCAGTTAAAGCAGACATTTTTACAAGGCTCACTGGGTGTTCTATCATACTCTTTCACTTGGGAAGCATCACAGATGAGCAAGGCAACCCATAGTATCACAGGGATGCCCAGAATCAGATAGAGAGGGGAACAGACGCATGAAAGACAGTGGAACTCCATCTTACCTTAAACAGAAAGGCTCCAGCTTACTTTTAGTGTTGGAAGTTGAGCTGTTTTCCCTCCTGGATGCCTTGGCAACAAGGGCCCTCTTGTTCAGTGGTGTCAAAGTGTGAATTTGTGTGGGGCCAAGATGAACTTCAAAGGAGGAAAGGTACAGGCTTTTATTGACCAACTCACATGGCCAGTACTTTCCATCTGTATATTTGGCCCTCGTGTATGGAGTTCCTACTGAGTGTATGAGATTTGCTATCCTTGCTCAGTCTAGTGGGGGAGACCAACAGGTAAACAGTTATCATACAGAAAGGTAAGCATAGTAATAGAAGAATTATAGGGTGCCTTGAGAGCACCCAAGAGGAGGCATCAGGGAGGGCTTCCCGGAGGAGGTGACACCAAGCTGAGTCTTGGAGGATCAGAAGTAGTCATGAGAAGAGGAGATAAAAGAGCAGATAGAGTTTGGGAGCAGAGTTTGGCCAACATTTTCTGTCCCTTTAGGACTGAATAGCGTATACTGGTGGCTCAGAGGTTAAAGCGTCTACGTGCAATGCGGGATACCTGGGTTCAATCCCTGTGTCAGGAAGATCCCCTGGAGAAGGAAATGGCAACCCATTCTGGTATTCTTGCCTGGAGAACCCCATGAATGGAGAAGCCTGGTGGGCTACAGTCCACGGAGTCACAAAGAGTTGGACACGACTGAGCAACTTAACCTTAACCTTTAGGACTGAATACCATAAGATTGCTTCCTCCTGGCAGAGACCCTACCTGCTGTTTTAGCAAACCTCACGGGATATCCTTATCCTAACTGGGCTTCATCATTTGTTTGTTCACTCATTCATGCGTTCACTCAACAAGTGTGACTTATGGAGGCATTACTGTGTGCAGATATGACCTAAGTGCTGGTGATAGATAATGCAGTGAACCAAGCAGACTGCCCTCGGGGAGCTTTATATGCTAATGGAGCAAGCTAGCCAGAAATAAACAAGGAAATGGTATAGTATATGGCTGATGTGCTAGAGAGAAAAAGTTAAACATGGTGAGGAACTTGGAGATTCTGGAGACTGTGCGCTGAGAACCAGAAGTCACATCACATTTCTCTATGAACTTAGTAGCAGCTTGCTCTCTCTCTCTCTCTCTCTCTCTCTCTATATATATATATATATATGTATGTATACATATATATATATATATATGTATGTATACATATATATATAGAACCTATTGCTCAGTTGTATCTGACTCTTTGCAACCCCATGGACTGTGTAGCCTACCAGGCTCCTCCGTCCACGGGATTTTCCAGACAAGCATACTGGAGTGGGTTGCCATTTCCTTCTCCTATATATATATATGTATATGTATATATTTGGCTGCCCTGGGCCTTAGCTGTGACATTAGATATCTTTAGTTTCAGCATGTGGGATCTAATTCTCACACCAGGGCTTGAACCCAGGCCCCCTGCTCTACAGCATCTTAGCCATCAGGGAAGTCCATTAGTAACAGTTCTTACCACTTTTCTGAGACTGGATTTGGGTTCCATAGTCATTTTCCCTCCTTTGCTCAAGCCTGGCCATCCACTTGTGTCCATAACCCCATGTGGTTCTGCAGGACCGTAACTTGTGCCAGCACAACGTCTCACACCCACCTGCTCCCCCACCCCATGCGTCATGTCTTGTATTTTCACTGTCTCTTAGCATCAGCTCTTCCAGTCCTCTGTTGCTTTCCCTCCCTCCCGCTTTTCCTCTTTGCCCCAGGGTGAGTAAAGTTCTCGACCTTTAGGCTGATTGCTCTGTCACCCTCTTCCAGAGGTCACTGAATGAAAAGGCTTGTTATCCTCGACTTTGAGGCTAAATGTGGTCAATCACCTTTCACTGTTTCTCACAGCTACTCTCCATCCAGCTTCCAGTCACTTTCTTTTGTTGCCTGAAAAACTGAATACCTGGTCTTCCCGTACCTCCCTTTCCTGACTGGTCATAACCCTTGGGTACAGCACCATCCCAGGTGATCTAATTGTGAATCTGGCCTCAAAATCGCTAGACCTGCTCAGTGAGTTCTCTGAGAACCTCAGCTACTCACTCCCAACCCTCCACCCAGATCCTTGTCTAGCTAGTAGTTTTTCACCTTCAGGAATTTTAACCTCAGTGTCTTATTTCTGAACATAGCCATGTATCCTTCCAACTCTTTCGCGCCCTACTTCTCTACCTCTTTATCTTCATTAAGATGTCATCTCTTGATTTCTTCAGTTACCCAGATTTTCTCTACATGTGCAAATACATTCTTGGTGGTGGTTTAGTCGCTAAGTCATGTCTGGCTCTTGTGACCCCATGGACAGTAGCCTGCCAGGCTCTTCTGTCCATGGGATTCTCTAGGCAGGAATACTGGAGTGGGTTGCCATTTCCTTCTCCAGGGAACCTTCCCAACCCAGGAATCGAACCCAAATATATATTTTCGTACTCATCTTCATTTCCTTTCCTCAAGAGATGTGGTCTGTTTTGACCCATGTTTAAGGTTGGCCCAATACTTGAACCCTGAATGCCGTCTCTTCATGCAGTCTTTGTGGGGTTTTTTTGTTTGTTTGTTTCACTTTTGTTTTGGTTTTTTTTTTAATAAGCATGGTCTTTTTAAAAAAATTTATTTGGCTGTGCCAGGTCCTAGTTGTGGCACTCAGGCTCCTAGTTGAGGCTGCAGGATCTAGTTCCTTGACCAGGGACAAACCTATGCCCCCTTGCACTGGAAGTGGGGAGTCTTAACCGCTGGGCCGCCAGGGGAGCCCCTCATGGCTTCTTTGGAACTTTCGCTCTATTAATATTCCTCTCTCTTCTGTGGTCTTGCATCTTTCTTATCTCTTTACTGGCTCCTTCCCATCAGCCGTCACAGCTGCTTCCTATCAACCAAGACTTTGCAGGTTTCATCTGTCTTAAAAAGTAATTCTCCTGGGGTAAGCAGATTACGGTAAGATCTCTACACTAGAATTAAAGGCAGGAGGAGAAGGAAATGACAGAGGATGAGACGGTTGGATGGCATCACCGATTCAATGGACATGAGTTAGAGCAAGCTCCGGAAGATGGTGAAGGACAGGGAAGCCTGGCGTGTTGCAGTCCATGGGGTTGCACAGAGTCGGACACGACTGAGCGACTGAACAACATTAGAATACTATAGAGTTGTCTGAAATATGTATAGCGGTGTATATCACATGGAAAGGCAATCACAAAAAATGAGTGAAAAAAGTATTAAAATAGCTTTATTGAGTGAATTTCTTTCTCACATTTTATTTATTTTTCTTTTGTGTGGTTAAAAAAACACATAAAACTTACCATCTTAATTATTTTTAAGTATACAGTTCAGGAGTGTTAAGTATATTCACATAGAAGGGAAGTCACTCAGTCGTGTCCGACTCTTTGCGACCCCATGGACTGTAGCCTACCAAGCTCCTCCATCCATGGGATTTTCCAAGCAATAGTACTGGAGTGGGTTGCCATTTCCTTCTCCAGGGGATCTTCCCGACTCAGGAATCGAACCCGGGTCTCCCGCATTGTAGACAGACGCTTTACCGTCTGAGCCACCAGGGAAGTGATATATTCACATAGGTATAGCCAATCTCCAAAATCTTACTGTCTTACAAAACTGAAACTCCACCCATTAAACAACTGCTGACTTTCTCCCCCTCCTCCCCCAGGCGACTGTCACCACCATCTACTTATGCCTCTATGAGTTTGACTACTCTAGGTACTCATATAAGTGGAGTTGTACAGCATTTGTCTTTTTCTGATTGGCTTATTTCACTTAGCACAATGTTGTGATGGTTTATCTGTGTTGTAGCATTTCAGAATTTTCCTTTTTTTCTTTTTTAAGGCTTTTCTGACTTGGACCATTTTTTTAAAGCCTTTATTGAATTTATTACAGTATTGCTTTGGTTTTATGTTTTGTTCTTTTGTCCACGGAAGCCTGTGGAATCTTAGCTCCCTAACCTGGGATCAAACCTGCACCCCCTGCATTGGAAGGTGAAGTCTCAACCACTGGACCACTAGGAAAGTCCCAGAACTTTCTTTCTTTTTAGGGCTAAATAATATTTCATTGTATGTATATGTGTGTGTGTGTTAGTCACCCAGTCGTATCCAACTCTTTGTAACCTCATGGACTGTAACCCACCAGGCTCTTCTTCCATGGTTTTCCCAGGCAAGAATACTGGAGTGGGTAGCCATTCCCTTCTCCAGGGGATCTCGGTGACCCAGGGATTAAACCCAGGTCTCCTGAATTGCAGGGAGATCCTTTATTGTCTGAGCCACCAGGGAAGTCCACCACACTTTAAATGATTTCATTTTTAAAGAAAAATGTATTTGTTAGTATAGATAAATACGGGCTTCCCGGGTAGCTTGGCTGGTAAAGAATCCACCTGCTGTGCAGGAGACCCCTGATTTGATTCCTGGGTCAGGAAGTTCCCCTGGAGAAGGGATAGGCTACCCACTCCAGTATTCTTGGGCTTCNAATACTGGAGTGGGTTGCCATTTCCTTCTCCAGTGCATGAAAGTGAAAGTGAAGTCGCTCAGTCGTGTCCGACTCTTCACGACACCATGGACTGTAGCCCACCAGGCTCCTCCGTCCATGGGATTTTCCAGGCAAGAGTACTGGAGTGGGGTGCCATCGCCTAGTGACATTCAGAAGCACCAGTGATATCCCCTCATGTCTTTTGCTTGCGCACACTCCCCTAGCCCCCAGTAAAGTCATCTGCCTGAGGTGCCCTCTTTCTTTCCCCCTCTCTGCTCCCTACCTGGCTTGACTGGACCCACTTACTGACTGCCAGCCCCTTCTCCCTTGCAGTCCTCTGCCATGCCTTCCCCTTCTAGAACCTGTGAATATAATCTGTCTCTTTCACTTTCAAACCCTTCCTTGTGGTGTTATACCAGTTTGCACCAGACTGATTATCAGCAAAAACCCATTTTAAGTCATATAATTATTCCTTACAACCCAGGCACCTGTGGCCTCCCCGACCAAGNCCCCTTCTAGAACCTGTGAATATAATCTGTCTCTTTCACTTTCAAACCCTTCCTTGTGGTGTTATACCAGTTTGCACCAGACTGATTATCAGCAAAAACCCATTTTAAGTCATATAATTATTCCTTACAACCCAGGCACCTGTGGCCTCCCCGACCAAGTCACTTCTGCATGTAGCATCAGATCGTTCCAAACAAAACCTCTAAAGTGGGTGGGAAAAAAAAAAAAAACAGCAGTTTTCTGGTGATGTAATCATTTACATACAGAAACAATTATACTTCTGTAACTTAATGTAGGAATTTCTCTTGGGACTGCTCTGTTCAGTTGATTTGTTTGTTGTTTCTTGCAAAAGGCCACATTATTTTTGTTATTGAAGTTTTTGATGTTTTTATGTGTACTTTTTAAGTTTGTAATACACTGTAACATATGTCAGGGCGCCCCCTTCTTGTCTCTCATTCCAGATGAAGTTGGAATCTTCTTGAGGTTTTATGAAACCTGCATAAAACTGTGGTTGGTAAACTTTAATGTGTATTAGAATCACTTGGGGCTTGGTAAGAAGATAATTTTCTTGAAAACCTACTCCTCTTGTTTTTCTTTTAAGTCTGGCTCAGCCCAGGAATCTGAATTTTAATAACCATCTGCTGCTGCTGCTGCTGCTGCTCAGTCGCTTCAGTCGTGTCCGACTCTGTACGACCAAATAGATGGCAGCCCATCAGGCTCCCCCGACCCTGGGATTCTCCAGGCAAGAGCATTGGAGTGGGTTGCCATTTCCTTCTCCAATGCATGAAAATGAAAAGTGAAAGGGAAGTCACTCAGTCATGTCTGACTCTTCGCGACCCCATGGGCTGCAGCCCACCAGGCTCCTCTGTCCATGGGATTTTCCAGGCGAGAGTACTGGAGTGGGGTGCCATCGCCTTCTCCGAATAAGCATCTGAGGGATAGTAAAGCAGTAATCCCTAGACCCCAGTTAAAGATACACTGCTGGGAGTAATTTGCACGAAATTGACAACTTTTTACTGTCTCTGCGTTTATTTGGGTCTTCATCTTTTAGTCAAGTTTTCCCTCCGTATGTTACATCTTGCTCATTCTGAGTGGGGTTTTTTTTTTTTCTATTATATCTTGTAATTGTTATTGCTAGTACACAGAAAAGCTATTAATTTCTTAGATGATTGTTTTTTATCCAGGCACTTTGCTGAGTCCTCTTGTCAAGCCTAATAGTTTTTCAGTTAAATCTTTTGTAAGGACAAGGGGAGAGTGAGATTGGGAAACCAGCCCAGCACCTGGGAACACTTGATTTTTGCTTCCTTCTTTACAGTGTTAAATTTAGCATAAACTGTTCTATCTAGTTTATGTGTCCCTGCATTGTCCAGAGTTTCTAGAACAATGCTAAATGAACACTCATAGGTGGTGGTTTAGTCACAAAGTCATGTCCAACTGGAGTGGGTTGCCATTTCTTTTGCCAGGGGATATTCCTGACCCAGGAATTGAACCCAAATCTCCTGTTGCAGACAGATTCTTTACCAACTGAGCTACGAGGGAAGCCGAACACTCATAGGATTCACCCTTAATGTATTCCTGATTTTAAAGGGAATGTCTCTACTACGGTTTCATGGCTAAGAATGGTTTTGGCCATTGCTCGTCTGTGTGTTAGTCTCTCAGTCGTGTCCGACTCTTTTCGACCCCATGGGGTTTAGCCCGCCAGGCTCCTCTGTCCATGGGATTTCCAGGCAAGAGTACTAGAATGGGTTGCCATTTCCTTCTCCAGGGGATCTTCCTGACCCAGGGATGAAACCTGGGTCAATCCCTGGGTCTCCTGCACTTCAGGCAGACCCTTTACCATCTGAGCCACCAGGTTGCTGTTCTATGGACCTTTACAAAATCATGATAAGGAAATAGCCTTCTGTTCCTACTCTTCTTAAAGCTGCCTTTTAAAAAAATTAAGAAATGGGTGTAGAATCTGTGGGAAGGAAAAAGTTCTTTTTCCTTCTATCCTACTAGGTTCCAGCTGAGGCCGGATAAATTGGACTGACAATAGACAAATGAACAAGAGAAAACCAACAAGTTTATTAGCAAGGGCATCCTGCTTACACATGGGAGTGAGCAGAGGTGAATAACTCACAAGGGTGGTTAGGATCTAGGGACCAGTGAGCCAGACATCCTGGAGTGTGAAGTCAAGTGGCCTAGGAAGCATTCGTGCTCCTCTGCTTAGTTGCTCATGGGTAACCGTCCCCTTCTCCAGGATCTTCCCACCACAGGGACTGAGCCTGTGTCCTCTGCATTGGCACCCAGATTCTTTACTGTCTGAGCCACCAGGGAAGCGCAAGAAGGCATCAATATGAACAAAGCTAGTAGAGGTGATGGAATTCCAGCTGAGCTATTTCAAATCCTAAAAGATGATGCTATTAAAGTGCTGTACTCAGTACGTCAGGACGTTTGGAAAACTCAGCAGTGGTCATGGGACTGGAAAAGGTCAGTTTTCATTCCAATCCCAAAGAAGGGCAATGCCAAAGAACATTCAAACTACCATACAGTTATGCTCATTTCACATGCTAGTAAGGTTATGCTCAAAATCCTTCAAGCTAGCAGTACGTGAACTAAGAGCTTCTGGATGTACAAGCTGGATTTCAAAGAGGCAGAGGAACCAGAATTCAAATTGCCAATGTTTGTTGGATCATGGACAAAGCAAGGGAGTTCCAGAAAAACTTCTGCTTCATTGACTGTGTGGATTACAACAAACTGTGGAAAATTCTTAGAGATAGGGAATACCAGACCACCTTACCAGTCTCCTGAGAAACCTGTATGCGGGTCAAGAAGCAACAGTTAGAAATGGACATGGAACAATGGATTGATTCCAAATTGGGACGGTTGTATATTGTCACCCTACTTATTTAACTTATATGCAGAGTACATCATGTGAAATGCCAGGCTGGATGAAGCACAAGCTGGAATTAAGATTGCCAGGAAAAATATCAATAACCTCAGGTATAGAGATGACACCACCCTTATGGCAGAAAGCCAAGAAGAACTAATGAGCCTCTTGAATGTGAAAGAGGAGAGTGAAAAAGCTGGCTTAAAATACAACATTCCAAAAACGAAGATTCTGTTCCCATCACTTCATGGCAAGTAGATGGGGAAACAATGGAAACAGTGACAGATTTTATTTTGGGGGGCTCAAAAATCACTGCAGATGGTGACTGCAGCCATGAAATTAAGACACTTGCTTCTTGGAAGAAAAGCTGTGACAAACTTAGACACCATATTAAGAAGCAGAGACATCACTTTGCTGACAAAGGTCTGCATGGTCAAAGCTATGATTTTTCCAGTAGTCATGTACAAACGTGAGAGCTGGACCATAAAGGAGGCTAAGCACCAGAGAAATGATACTTTTGAATGATGGTGCTGGAGAAGACTGTTGAGAGTCCCTTGGATGGCAAAGAGATCCAATCAGTTAATCCTGAAGGAAATCAACCCTGAATATTCATTGGAAGGACTGACTGATGCTGAAGCTGAAGCTCCAATACTTTGGCCGCTTGATGTGACAAGCCAACTCATTGGAAAAGACCCTGATGCTAGGAAAGATTGAAGGCAAAAGGAGAAAGGGGCTGGCAGAGGATGAGATTGTTAGATAGCATCACTCAATGGACATGAATCTGAGCAAACTGCAGAAGATAGTAAAGGACGGGGGATCCTGGCATGCTGCAGTCCGTGGAAATCAGATGCAACTTAGCAACTGAACAAAAGTATTTTGTTGTATGTCAGTTACACCTCAATTAAAAAAAAGAAGAATTTGGAATATATACCTAACTTCCAAGGGGAGGGGGGATGGGGAACTTAGGGAAAAGCAAATGACTCTGGCTGAATCGGCCCTTCCTTGGGAGAGCAGATGGTGTGACAACGCCTGACTTTTCTACTGTGCATAAAGAAGATTACAGTTGCTTCTGAGAGGATTTAGGGCAATCGAGTTCTTTGGGAAATCACTTAGACAGATGAAGGATTTCAGGAACTCCAAAACCTTTACTTCACAATAGTTCTATGTCAAAAGGGCAGATTTGGGGGTGGCATATCCAGATCCCCTCAAATCTCACACAGTGCCTTTTTAGTGTCTATTTAAGTGATAATATTATTTTCTTTTTTTGAAAAAAAAAAAAAAGAAAAAGTATGTTAATATAGTTCCTAAGGCATCCCCACTCTTCTGAAATAATTCATATCTAGTTGTAGCTTATTCTTTTCTCACACTCTGAATTTTATTCCTTACAAAAGCAATCTCTCCAACTGTGAGAATTTTCATTGCCTGGCACAACCACAGTTGTCAAGACCAAGGTTTAAAAGCAGATTGCAGTAAAAAATAAATAAAAGAGGTGGAGGTTAAAAAAAAAAGGGAGACTGAAGCAAGGTAGCAACTTCCATTTTGAATATGGAGCCAAATTCAAAGGGAAAGTTCTAGGTGGTAACCTCTTCTAACACAAACCAGATTTGTTGATGCTAAAACCTGTGTTGATAAACCTTTTCCCTGATTCACATTCTTTGTGTGTGTTTGTGTGTATGCTCAGTCGTGTCCAACTGTTTGCAGCCCCGTGGACTGTAGCTCACCAGGCTCCTCTGTCCGTGGAGTTTCCCAGGCAAGAATACTGGAGTGGGTTGCCCTTGCCTTCTCCAAGGGATCTTCCAGACCCAGGGATCAAATCTGTGTCTCCTGCATTGGCAAGTGGATTCTTTACCACTGCGCCATCTAATTGATCAGAAAACATTTCTGTGGTTTCCTGATTCATTGAGAAACTGAGTGTGCTTTGGACTTGGAGTCTCCTTTGTTTTTATGAATTTAGCTAAATACTTCTTAAACTGTGGTCATTTGAGAAGATGATTGGAATACTTACTGGCATGTTTTGGAGTGGTTCCCTAATGGTCAATCTGTGGATTGGGAAGATGGAGCCAAAGAGATCTTTCTGGTCCGCTCAGGAGACTCACACACAAGATCCAGGGACAGAATGATTATTGTCTTTTCTTTTTTTCCTTTTTTTTTTTTTTGTTATAAGGGCATTAACTGTGCATATGTGGAAAAATGAAGAATTAATAATTTTTGGTAAAGAATTATAAAATTTCATCAATTCAAAACTGAGAGTTGATGTCCTTTGTTTTTATTCAGAAATGAAATTGGTCTATAGTTTTTCTTGGAGATAATGTTTTTGGTATCAAAAATACCCAATTTTCAAAAAACTTTGAGTAGCTTCTCATAGTTTTCATATTCTGATATAATATATTCAGCTTTAAAATTGGCTTTTTCTTAAAATTTGCAACTGTTAAAGGGATAATATTCAGAAAAAAGGAAAAATTTGACTCACACAGATAGAAAAATGAACATGTGTTATAGACTTTATTATATTCCTGCCTTGTTATAAAGGGGGCTTCCATGGTGGCTCAGATGGTAAAGCATCCACCTGCAATGCAGCAGACATGGGTTTGATTCCTGGGTCAGGAAGATCCCCCGGAGAAGGAAATGGCAACTCACTCCAGTATTCTTGCCTGGAAAATTCCATGGACAGAGGAGCCTGGTAGGCTACAGTCCACGGGGTCGCAAACAGTCGGACACGACTGAGTGACTTCAGTCACTCATTCACTCATACTCAGTAGTCAGTGAGGGAGCCAGGCAGATGTTATAACCAATTCAAAGTGAACTTTTTCAAATGGACACATTTACAGATCAATACTGAATATTGAAATGAATGTATTGAATATTGAATGAATGTTCAATATTGAAATGAATGTATAAATGTACAAATGAAAACACAAAGGGTTTTTTCACAGATAAGAGGGGAATCAGTTGAGCTTCTACCAGACATAACAGAATATGCATGTCTGTTGATAAAAATTATTTTGTGTTACTCTTAATTACCTATAGTTTACGATTATAAAATCGCTTTCATAGAATCAGATAACCTGGAAGGCCGTCCTTTAGATGATACAGTTTTCTACTGAGCACAACTTTTTTCCTACAGAAGTAACACATTAGTAAAGCTAAAGAAATAAATTTATTCAACAAAAGTTTAAATTTCTATCCAGTGTCAATTTCTTTCTAAATTTGATCTATTTGGATTGCCTACATTTAGATTCAATTTTAGAAATTCGTATATTTCCAGAATATAGTCCATTTCATTGAGATTTTCAAATGTATTAGTATTCAGTTGCTTACAGTATTTTCTTCTTTATCTTCTAGAATTTTCTTTTAAATTATTTTGAAAGTCCTATGATTCAAGTATCAAAAATTATAAAGTTATATAGTGAAATATATCTTTCCTATATGTTCATGCATGCATGCTAAGTGGCTTCAGTCATGTCCTACTCTGTGCGACTCTATGGACTGTAACCTGCCAGGGTCCTCTGTCCATAAAATTCTCCAGCCAAGAATACTGGAGTGGGTTGCCATTTCCTTCTCCAGGGATCCTTCTGACCCAGGGATCGAACCCAGATCTCCTACNTGCCATCCAGCCATCTCATCCTCTGTCGTCCCCTTCTCCTCCTGCCCCCAGTCCCTCCCAGCATCAGAGTCTTTTCCAATGAATCGACTCTTTGCATGAGGTGGCCAAAATACTGGAGTTTCAGCTTTAGCATCATTCCTTCCAAAGAACCCCCAGGACTGATAAAATAGTCCTTCATCTCCTTTAGGATGGACTGGTTGGATCTCCTTGCAGTCCAAGGGACTCTCAAGAGTCTTCTCCAGCACCACAGTTCAAAAGCATCAATTCTTCGGTGTTCAGCTTTCTTCACAGAGCGTAGGGTGGGTGAGAAATTGAGCCATTGAAGGAGACCCTGAGGATTTTGCCTGAGAATCAGAAAGGATGGAGTCACCATTAATGAGGATTAGAGACCACAGGTTTGGGGGAACAAGGTCAGGAGGACATCTGTGTCTACTGATGTATAAAGCTTCCCACAATATTTTAAGTAAAAAAATTTCACACTTAGACGTATGGGGGTGGGGAGCCTGGGAAAACAAATGTTTAAATGCCACCAATTAACTGTTTAGGGCGTGGCATTATTGGGGACGTCACCTTCTATTTTTCATGCGCATAATCCACAAATCCAGTGATATGAGGAGTACAAAATGCATGACATGGCCCCTCCCTCAGTGCCTGTGAGAAGGCGAACAGCAAAGATGGATAAGGTAGGACTGTCAGACCAAGGTCTAAGCTCTCAGCTTTGCAGGTTTCCTTCATCATTCACCAGAAAGTGCACAAACTCTGGAAGGCAACTCACATCGACAAATTCATAAGACATTTCTAAATCAGAGTAGAAATGTGTGCACAATGGGGTGAAAGTGGCATTAATTATTTGCTTAGGAAAATTCTTTCTTGTAACTCCATTCAGAATATCATATTCTAAGCCAAAATGTGACTTGGTAAAAATAGATTTAGAACAATGGAAGTGAGGATATTTCTATCCAAAAAGACTACTTTGGCAAATTGCTTTTTTTTTTTTTCTGTCAAGCTGTTTCTCCCCAGAAAACTAATCACTTTTAGAATCAAAGAAACTTTGACATACTGAGACATACTGAGAATTCTAGCGGTTCAAGTTGCTCAGGTAAAGAATCTGTCCTTAATTTACACCAGGCAAGGAACAATTCAAGATATTAAGGGACATATAACTGATTTGAAAATGGGAATAACATGCTAGAAATTAGTTATATAAAGAGAGACTAGATTGTCTATTTGCTGATGACCTCTTTCTAAAAGAAAACTATTTTTTCCACCTGTTTTTTCTAAGGGGGCCAAGCGCTGCAGAACCTTTAAAGGATAATTTTGCAGATACCATAGCAAAAGGAAAAGTAACAAGGCAAGTGGCAGATCCCAAAAGACAGAACAGTACTTATCCAGAAACTGAGCAGTCAAACCACAGCTGGGAAGAGACTTGGTCTACGTATGGTAAAGGGAACTGTCCAAAGTTCAGGCGGGGAAAAAACAGAAGTAAAACCAATGAATCACTGAAGCAGTCATTAGTATGTTTATTATGCACACACCACAAAAATATAGTTTGCAAGACACGAGCACACAAACCAAGACTTGGAATGACGCTCTGAAGTATATTGTTATTAATATAAAGTAGCTCATACAGTGTGGAGGCAGTGATTGTTTATTCTTCACAGTGTTTCATGACAATATTAGAATTTCCTTAAATGAAAGAAATTGGTTCATGATGATCTCATATCAATTTAGGGAAACAGTTTCAGTTTTACTTATGGCTTCCAGAGGCATAAGCAAGAAGTGACCCAGATCAAGTTAGCATCATTCATCTTGCAAAATGAGGCAAATTAATCTTTGCTTTTATAACTAAACAGGTTTTGTCCGCTCAGGGAATTTTCAAGTCTAGTTTCCGTTTGTGTTTGATTTTAACAATTACCCGCTTTGTTCTTTCTCTCAGCAAGCTCAGAGTCTGAGCAACTTGTCTAGCAGCTTATATGCCATAGAATGTGACCAACTTGTATAGCACAGAGTATGAGCAAATTGGTAACTTTTGATTACCACTCTTGGTGTAACCAGGCTGAAGATTCACTGAATCTTTGATTCACATATTCACTGAATCCAATAGTCATCAGGATTGAGGGTCCTGTAATTGCTGTTACCAACAGTTGCATCAACATCTTAGACCTGGGAGGTCAGATCGTTGTGTTCCTCAAGTTGTCGAATCCTGATGGATATCACTGATGTGTGTGTGGCTGCCGAAAGGTATTTAAAACCCTTAAGAGGATACAACACACTAGAAAGGTTAATATAATGACTATAAGGAGGTCAGTAGCCAAGGATTGAAAAATTCCCCAGAGCAGGGATTTTCAGAGGCCAAGATTTCACCAATGAAACAACTCGAATGGGTTATGATCAGATTCAGATTTTACCTTTCTAAGTCACTCTACCTTTTTTGAGTGATTCACAGAGCCCAACACAATGTATGAGCAATCACATATTCTCTTGACTATGTAGAACAGGATGAATGTGAGGGTTTTATTTCAGGAGGGAGGGTTACAGGTGAGTCTTCACCTAAATTGGGTGTCTGTGTAATGTGAACTGTCAGGTAATTTAATAAGAAGTGTTTCTATGGAAACAGAAAACCAAGGGTAATAGTTTCAGCAAATTATATATTCAGTTTTGAAATTTGGAGAACAGCTAGTTGAGAATATTTCTAGGTTTGAGTTCAAAGCATCTTTAGCAGATGGAATGCGGGTGGCAGTCTCAGTTGCATGGATTTCCTGGTTTGCAGTTTGACTATATATATATGTTAATTGATGGATAATTACAATATTGTGATGGCCTCTGCCATACATCAACATGAATCGGCCCACAGACATACTTTGTCCCCTCCCTCCTGAACCCCCCTCCTACTTCCCTCCCCA
>SJYV01038015.1:0-49653 GCA_006410875.1 Neotragus pygmaeus | reverse complement strand
CACAGCAACAGGCCTGAAGGTTGTCCATGTGAAATTTACTGTGCTGATGTCTCTGAAGTTTAAAGTCAGTAACACAGCCCCCAAGACAACAAACTGGACCAGAATCTGAGAATGGGTATGCTAGAGTTTTCTACTGAGATACAATTTTTATAGTTACCCATTTTTGCCAAAGATATTTACGGTGAAACTAATTTGTTTGTTAAAACAAAAGGTCTAGTCTTAGTATTCATATCAATGTAGTAACAATAGTAATTCTATGCATATTCTCAAACATAACATTTTAGCCTAAAGTCAACCTTAGTTCTTTAACACTATCTGGTAATAAAGAATCTCAGATCAAATTTTTAAAGTTTCTTTAGGATAAGAAACCAAGCTAAGAACTTGTCTAATTGTGTCCTACTACAAGAAGAAAAGATTCTTATTGGACTTATATAAACACATATATTGTCATGAAAAATAAAAAAAATATTTAATAAAGGTTTCTGTATTCTGGAAGGATTGGATAGAGAGAAAAAAATGTTTTAACGTTTGTTTACAGAAGTATGCTTTATCAAACAGGTATGAGTATAAATAGCTTTTTTAAGAGAAGAGAAAAAGGGTCCTTTAAATCTGGAAAATAAAGCATTAAAGAACCAACAGTGTTTTAAATGAAGTCATAAAAATTATAATCATCTTCATCAGTTCATTCAGTCTCCTGTAATTAATTTTTGTTTTGCTTCATCTTGGGTTTGAAGCTTTATGATTTTACCAGTTTTCCATTAAACTTCAGAAATTCTTGCTCAGTTCAGTAGTATGATCTTACAGTTATCAGAAACCTATATTCTAAAGTTCTTCCCAGTATCTTTTCCATGAATCTGCAGATTCATTTTGCTGTAGTCGATTGTAAATGCTTTCAGAGAAGAATGGAGATAAAAAGGCTTAAAAATAACCATCATTCAGGATCTCCTGAGANCAGAAACCTATATTCTAAAGTTCTTCCCAGTATCTTTTCCATGAATCTGCAGATTCATTTTGCTGTAGTCGATTGTAAATGCTTTCAGAGAAGAATGGAGATAAAAAGGCTTAAAAATAACCATCATTCAGGATCTCCTGAGAGAAAGTTCACCTGAATGATACAATTGAGAAAAGTGAAAGTGAAGTCGCTCAGTCGTGTCCGGCTCTTAGTGACCCCATGGACTGCAGCCTACCAGGCTCCTCCGTCCGTAGGATTTTCCAGGCAGGAGTACTGGAGTGGGTTGCCATTGCCTTCTCCACAATTGAGAAACAAATTGTTATTTTTATGATATACAGTATTATAAAATAATGACTGGAATTATGACTAAGAGCATTGTACCAAGACATATCAGAGTTTTAGGAATTTTGTGTAATTTCTGGAGCACTTATATAGCCATCTAAATGTAATCTAAGATGTAATCTAAAAAAACATTATTTTATTTTACCATGTTTCCCATGCAACTTAACATATCAAATAAGCCTAAATAAATTAACATTTTTCTTTTATAAGGAGAGAGAGAGTATCTCTTGGGATCTTGCATGGGCCCTCTGGAAAATCCCAAAGTTAGTTTAAGGTCAAAAAGACAACTCAGAATTTGATTTGGGGAAGTTTGTCCGAAATGTCAAAAGGTTTAAAACACTTGATCAAATAGGATTACAGGTCATTGTAAACAATACCTAGTTATCTATTCAACCATAGTGACAAAGGATTTCAAAGAATAATCGAGGAAGTTATGTAGTTGTAAAAAACCTTAGCTCTTTTAATAGAGAGAACTCAGTTTTCTTAATCAAAAATGTCATGAAGACAATGTGAAGCCCCATAAATTATTTTGATAAAACACAGAATCCTTGTTTTCTAGGCAGGTTACTTTAAGGATAAGAAAGACCTTGCAGAAGCTTATTAGGAGCAGACCAATGGTCTAATACAATTTTGTCCTTTTAGCAGATGAAAGCATATTAAGTTTTAGTTTTACATAAGGACATTACTTATTACAGATTATTTTTAAAGCCTTTATAATAAGTCCATTAAATTTCAGCCAGCTTTCACTTCACAACATAAAATTCCTTTCTACAAACCTGTCACTTTCTATATTCATTTAGGTTTTGTCTTATTCATTTCCTTTCTTACTCTGGAACAAGTAGTTACTTTATTTTACATACCTTTACCCTCTTTTTCTTTAACAAAAACACATTTTATATTCCTTGCATACTCTGCATTTAAAAATACATCCCATTTTCTTCCCATATTTTGTATGAAAAGTTGTTTCCCTTTATTCATTGTTTCTTATAGTTTTGTCCTACATATTAATTATAAAATTTTACCTTTAGTAGCTTTTGCCTTCCAGTGAAGGCTAGGAAAGGGGTACTTATCAATTGTCTATCACATATTAGCATCCTGTAGGGGATTAGCTTCCCAGGTGGCTCAGTGGTAAAGAACATGCCTGCCAATGCAGGAGACAGTCAGTCAGTCAGTTCAGTCGCTCAGTCATGTCCGACTCTTTGCGACCCCATGAATCACAGCACGCCAGGCCTCCCTGTCCAACACCAACTCCTGGAGTTCACTCAGACTCACGTCCATCGAGTCCGTGATGCCATCCAGCCATCTCATCCTCAGTCGTCCCCTTCTCCTCCTGCCCCCAATCCCTCCCAGCATCAGAGTCTTTTCCAATGCGTCAGCTCTTCTCATGAGGTGGCCAAAGTACTGGAGTTTCAGCTTCAGCATCATTCCTTCCAAAGAAATCCCAGGACCAATCTCCTTTAGAATGGAGGGAACAGTAAGAGACACCAATTGATCCCTGATTTGGGAATGATTTGGAAAGATCCCCTGGAGGAGGAAATGGCAACCTGCTCCAGTGATCCCACGGACTCAGGGCCCTGGCAGGCTACAGTCCTTGGGGTCACGAAGAGTCGGACGTGACTGAGCGTCTGAGCACCACTACCAGTAGTTTAGTAAATTTATAAATGTATAATTATGAAAACTTGTACTTTTTAAAGATATATTTTTATAGCATAAAATTATTAATAGACCCAAATATCTTTTGTCTGTCTGTAAAACTTAAAAAGCCAAAAGTAAATGAACATGTTTAATGATCAATGTCTCAGTATATTATCTTATTTGGAAATAATCTAGATATTCAATGAATATCTATTATTTAGTTTAACTTAGTATAAACTTTTAGCTGGTTTATTTAAATTACTTGTTTTTAACAATCATTCTTAGTTGTTAGACATCAAACAACTAAACGTCCTCAAGTTATTTTTCTTATTGACAAATTTTGTAACATAGAGACAGCATGAGCTTATGTGACAGAGCAAAGCCAGGTANCAATGAATATCTATTATTTAGTTTAACTTAGTATAAACTTTTAGCTGGTTTATTTAAATTACTTGTTTTTAACAATCATTCTTAGTTGTTAGACATCAAACAACTAAACGTCCTCAAGTTATTTTTCTTATTGACAAATTTTGTAACATAGAGACAGCATGAGCTTATGTGACAGAGCAAAGCCAGGTAGGAAAAATTGTGTGTTTTTATTACATTTAACATCAACAACTCTGAAGACACGTCTGTTTTTATTGAACCAATATACGTAAACTACATTTTTTTCCCAAAGTATTCTTTTATTAAAAATTTTTTTAGTTTTATACAATTTTTAAAACTTACTTTCCATTTACAGTTATTACAGAATGTTGACTGCATTCCCCCAGTTGTACCATATGTTCTTATAGCCCCTCTTACACCTGATTGTTTGGACTTCCCACTTCTTCACCCTGATGTTGCCCCTCCCCCATGCATTGGTAACTGCTAATTTGTTCTATCTTTGAGACACCTTTTTTTGTTATATTCACTATAACAGTTCAGTACAACTGTTTTTGATGTATTTTTTAGATTCTACTTCTAAGTGATATAATATAGCATTTGTCTTTGACTTATTTCACTTAGCATAATGTCCTCTAAGTCCATCCTCGTTGCTACAGTTGGTAATATTTCATTTTTTATAGGTGAGTAGTATTCCATTGTATATGTACACCACATCTTCTTTACCCGTTCATCTGTTGAGGGACAGACACTCTGCTTGCTTCCATATCTTGGCTATTGTAAATCATGTTGCTATGAACATTGGGGTGCATGTATCTTTGAACTAGTGACTTTGGTTTCTTCTGATATATAGCCCAGGAGTGGAATTGCTATATTATATGGTAGCTCTATTTCTAGCTTTTTGAGAAATTGCCATACTGTTTTCCACAGTGGATGCAATAATGTACATTCCCATCAATGAGTCCACTGAGTTACTTTTTGTCTACATCATCACTGACATTTGTTACTTGTGTTTTTTGACGATAGTCATTTTGACAGGTGTAAGGTGATATCTCATTATGATTTTGAATTTTCCTGTTAATTAGTGATGTTGAGCATACTTTCATATGTCTGTTGGACATCTGCATTTCTTCTTTGGAAAAATGTCTACTCGGTTCTATGCCCATTTTGTAATCAGATTGTTCACTTTTTTATGTAGAGTTGTATGAACTGTTTATACATGTTGGATATTAATCCCCTTTCAGTCATATCACTTGCAAATATTTTTCCCATTCAGTAGGTTACCTTTTCTTTTGTCAGTAGCTCACATTACTCTGCAAAAGTTTTTAAGGTTTATTAGGTCTCTTTTTTTTTCTTTTATTTCCTTTACTTTAGGAGATGGATCCAAAAAGAAAATATTGCTGTGATTTATGTCAGAGTGCTCTGCCTATGTTTTCTTCTAGAAGTTAAACTAGCTTCCATTTATCAAATATTATCCCATATCATGTTAGCCTGAAAAACATCTGGGTTAGATTTTATATTCTGAGAAGTTTAAGAAAATTTAATTTATATAAACATTACTTTTCTTTAACTCAACTAAATATAACTCTTTTTAAAATATCACACAAAAATAATATACACGCACACACACATAAACACAGACACACATGAATGCAGATCTTTTAGCCTTCATTTAAAATTCTTAGCCATGTCGCAGGTACAAAACTCAAAAGAAAAACTGAATCCCAACTGTGTTTCTGGCAGGTGGACTAAATTAAGATAACCTGCTTAGATGGACAATCTTCTTTTGCAAAAGGTTTCTGGGGCATCCTATAAGGATTCTTTTAGAAAAGATACTTTTGGAGTCATCTTGTCTTTTAGACGCTTCTTGCTTCTTCGTGCCAGTCAAAGAATGCATTCCATTGTCCCTGAGAAGTTGGGATTTTCTCTTTTCAAGAGTGTCTCTTACGGTGGAATTTTCTAAATTGAAATTTCCCCCATAGTGGCTACTATCATTCTAAATCATCTAAAAGTTCACTCATTTTTCTGGAAAGGCACAAGATCCTGATCCATAGTGGGCGTACATATAAAAGAGGGAGTCTTGAAAGGGAGAAGGAGATTCAGATCAGGTGGAACTTATTTTTACCTTTAGGTTTCCTGAAACAAATAATCTACGTGGAGCCCAGGAATCCTACTACTACCTAAACCCCGGGGGAATCACAGGTTTCTGTCCTGAGTCAGACTTCTAAAGAAGCTTACACATACAGAAACAGAAAGCAATAGTGCACAGTCAAGTTGGAGAATTTAGAATGCAAAGAGAGGAGAGCTCAGATCCGAGAGACCTACCCCTCAGACTGCAGGGTCGGTGAGAAAGGAGCAGACGCAGTGGGCTCCCTGGGTCCCGGCACCTGTTGCTCATCGACCTTGGAGTCACTGGGGATCTTTGGATTCTACTTAGGATGCTGTGAACTGTCAAAAGTTTAGGAAAAAAACAGAAGTAAAACCAGTGAATCACTGAAGTAGTGGCATTAGTTTAAGTTTATTGTGCACATACCAAAAATAAAGAGTTTGCAAGACAGCAGTCCTCAAACCAAAACATGGAACAAGGTTCAGAGGCATATTGTTATAAAGCAACTTACACAGTGTGATGTGTGTGCTTGGTAGTGTCTGACTCTTTGGGACCCCATGGATTGTAGCCCTCCAGGCTCCCCTGTCCATGGGATTTCCCAGGCAAAAATACTGGAGTGGGTTGCATTTCCTCCTCCAGGGAATCTTCCCGACCCAGGGATCGAACCTGAGTCTTCTGCACCTTCTGCATTGGCAGTTGGATTCTTTACCACCGTGCCACCTGAGAAGCCAAACTTATATAGTATTGGCTGTGTATTCTTCACAGTGGTTGTTTACAGTATTAGAATTTTCTTAAATGAAAGGGAACTGGTTAGTGATGACCTCATTATCAGTTTCAGAGAACGATTGAAGTTTCACTTTTGAGTTTCCCACAGGCCGAAGCAAGAAGTGACTCAGGTCACATTAGCCTTGCTTGTCTTGCAAAACACACCAAATTAAGTTCTGCTTGTGTAACTAAACTGATTTTGCTCAGGGCATTTCCAAGTCTGGTCCCATTTGTGTTTGATTTTAACAAAACCAAGAAGAGGCACTTGGGAGGGATGGTGTGAGTGTCATAGGGGGTGATTCCCCTCCTCCCCCGTGCCCCTCCCTCTCACTCTCAGGAAATGGATAGCATGCAGGATACGTCTGACCCGTCTTCACAGGGAAGGAGAGATGGACCACAGAAGGGAGCTGGCATCTGAGCTGGGAAGGGGGCAGCTGGGAGAGCACTGACCTGGAAAAGTAACCCAGGACCCAAGCCAAAGCATCCTTGGTGTGCTGAAGGACATTGGCGCCTTCGGAGAGCCACCACGGGGCACGACTAGCCGTTGGGCCCAGCATGCTGAGCACGTTAGGTGATTTGACTTTTGTTTGTTTGTCTGTTTGTTTTGGCCGCCCAGCATGTGGAATCCAGTTCCCTGACCAGGGATCAAGCCTGCGTCCCCTAGAAGTGCAGTTCACTGGACTACCAGGGAAGTCCCTCTTGAGCAGTTTAGAGTTCCAATTTCATGCCAGTCATTACTTTCTGAGAGTTGGGAAGCAGACCAGTCTCTGAGCAGAGGCTTCTAGCTTCTAGGCTAGCAGATGCTTCTAGCCCTCTAGGGAGGGCTCAGGCAGCTCAGGCGGTAAAGCGTCTGCCTGAAATGCGGGAGACCCGGGTTCGATCCCTGGGTCAGGAAGATCTGGGAAGAAGGAAATGGCAGCCTGCTCCAATATTCTTGTCTAGAAAATTTAATGGATTGAGGAGCCTGGTGGGCTACAGTCCATGGGGTCACAGAGTCGGACACGACTGAGCAACTGGATTGTGTACAGATTGTACGGTTGGACGGATGTGTTGCTCCTCTAAACGCTAAATGTCATTGTTCACTATGGAGCCACCGTTGTTGGTGATTTTCCTAATTTTGCTCTGAATTCTGCGCTCATGCCCCTTAAGTATACCCTGTAGCCTTCTGCATGTGAAAGCGTTAGCCACTCAGCTGAGTCTGACTCTTTGCGACCCCAGGGACTGTAGGCCACCAGGCTCCTCTGTCTGTGGAATTTTCCAGGCAAGAATACTGGGGCGGGTTGCCCTTCCCTTCTCCAGGGGATCTTCCCAACTTGGGGATCGAACCCAGTTCTCCCGTATTGCAGGCAGATTCTTTACCCTCTGAGCCACCAGGGTCGCCTTCTAAGTGCTTAAAATTAACAGAGGATGAGATGGTTAGATGGCGTCACTGACTCAATGGGCATGAGTTTGAGTAAACTCCAGGAGTTGGTGATGGACAGGGAGGCCGGGCGTGCTGCAGTCCATGGGGTCGCAAAGAATGGGACACGCCTGAGCGACTGAACACCTGACGGAGCGACTGAACTGAACTGAACTGATAATTTTATTTACTTTTGGCTGCACTGGGTCTTCCTTGCTGCACAGGCTTTCCTCTAATTGGGGGGAAGCAGGGGCTACAGTTTGTTGTAGCGTGCAGGCTTATCGTGGTGGCTTCTCTTGTTGTGGAGGACAGGCTCTGGGGCGCACGGGTTTCGTAGCTGCAGCTTGTGGGCTCAGTAGTCACGACTCCCATGCTTTAGAGCTCGGGCTCAATAGCTGTGGCAAACAGGCTTAATTGCTCAGAGGCATGTGGGATCTTCCTGGACCAGGGATCGAACCCGTACCTCTTGCATTGGCAGACGGATTCTTTACCACTGAGAAGCCCCAAGGCTGATGATTTTTGAAGTCTATTCCAGGTCGTTTTTTTGGTGCAAGGGAACTGTATGAAATGAGAAACTGCCTTAGGTCACCGTTCACACAGTGTGTGTGTAACACCAGCTGGCTGTGGAAGACTAGGCATCAGGCAAGTTAACGACATTTTATAAGTCCTTGGTTTCACTGATTTTTATTCTGGTGATGTAGCGGTTCTGGGTGTTCGAGGGAGTTCAGGTTCTGAGTTGTTGATTAGTTCCTCTGGCCTTGAGAAAGATGCAGGATGATATATGACCTTTACCAGTACCTGTCTGAACTCTGCAAAGCAACCTCTGGTCTCAGATATTTTATGTTGTTTTTTTTTTGTCCTTCCAAAGAAATCATCAGCATAATTTCTAAAAGACTGTTTGAAGGATTTTTGTACAAGGTCATACCCTGCTCCACTGAGAGAACATTAAAAGCCTATCTTCCTTTCTCTTTCAGGCTCTTCACTGAATTCCTAAGCAGTCACTGTTAAGCTGGAATAAATCTGCATTTCTACTTTCTTTTTCTCAACCACAAATGGGTGAGCTCTAGCGACAGTAAGACAGCAATTTATAAAAATGGGCTTCCAGTTATTGAGCTCTTGCCATATACTTATCAAAGAGCCTGATGTGGATTAACTTCCTTAATTATCATGGCAGCGCTAGGAAGGAGGTACTATTATGATCCCATTCTATAGATGAGAAAATCAAGGCTTAGATGGGTCACCCAACAACTCCCTGGAGAAAGAAGAGGCTACCCACTCCAGTATTCTTGCTTGGAGAATTCCACAGAGAGAGGAACCTGGTGGGCTACAGTGAATGGGGTTGCAATGAGTTGGACATGACTGAGCGACTATCCCTCACTTACCCAGTAACTCAGTGGGAGAGCCTAGATTTAAAACCAGAGTCTCTGGATCAGGGGCACATTCTCAAGGATCCAGCTCAGTTCTGTGTCCCCACTGTAATACAGAGTGGAAGACAGACCATTTTGACCATCACTTTTGGCCTTATCCTATGAGCAGCTTGTCAGTTTGTTGGATGAAGAGATCCAAGTTCTGTGCTTAGGACTTGACGATCATGTACAGGAGTAACCTAGCATTTCTTAGCCATAGCATCTTACCACAAGCCATCTAAGATTCTCCCTGCATTTCCTTCTCAGATCTTGAACTTCCTGAACTTACCTATCTTCCCGCATTTCTTTTATGCTCTGGTTTGTTTCGCGTCTGTTTCAGGCCTGAGGTGTTAGTGTCAGAGCCTGGCAAGAGAGTGCCAGCATCACCAGGAGTCGTTTGTTTTGGGTTCTTGGAGCTGTGACTTTGGGTTAGAAAGGCTTGTTACGATGCTATTTCAAAGCTCTGAATCAGGGACTTCCCACCACAAGGATTTCGTTTTCAGGTAGCCTGTGATCAAACTGCTTTATAGTTTGTTTGTTTTTTTTTAATGTGTTTGTTTTTTGCCTTAGGGACCAAAAGACTCATAAAATAATTGCAAAAAGTGGCAAAAAGTCTAGAAAAGATTCTTTAGAACTGGTGAATCACAAATGTTAAAAGCAATCACTTCATTGTCATCTATAAAATTATTAATGTTACCCAACCTTTATTATACTTCCCAGGATGTCCTGAGGATTAATTTGATTTCAGATCTGTAAAGTACAACTAGCTCTTTAGAGAAAAACATATGTTTTGAGTATTTGTAAGTTTTTTTTTTTAATTATATATAACATCAATCACTGCTAAGTGAGGAAGCCGTTCCTTGGCCTTAATTATTTCCTGTACTTAGAGAAAACACCTGGTCACTTGGAACTCTTGGGTATGATCTGATTCATCAGGGCAGGTTCTGTTAAATTATCCTCACCTCAGAACCCATGTGCTTCTCCAGGAGCTCTGAACAGTCACTTCATTATTTTTGTGGGAAATAATGGCAGGTATCAGATAAGATATTTGGGCTGGGGTTAACAGAGTATCTGAATGTATTAGCTATAGTAAAAGATTCAGCTGCTGTTAAAAGAAACCCAGCAATAATGTGCCTTAAAAATGAGGGTTTGTTTCCTCAGGTGTCAGTCTCTGGCGAGTGTCCCACATCAGTGGGAGAGGAGGCTTTCATGACAAGCCATGCTCAACGTAACTTCTTTCTTCTGACCATCGCCGGCTCAGCCCACGGGAAATGAGTGTTTGAAAGGTGTGCACTGGGCCAGAAAGTGGCACACACTCCTCTATTCACATTCCATTAGCAGGAGTTTCATCTGGTGGATAATTCCCAGTGCAGAGGAGGCTGGGCAGCCAAACGCCTAGTTCTTCTAACGCGATGGAAGAAAGGGAGAATGGATTTCCATAGACAGCTAGCTAACAGTCTTTTTAAAATTTTTATTGAAATATAGTTGATTTACAATGTTGTGTTAGTTACATGTGTACAGCAAAGTGATACAGATATATATATATATATATAGTGTGTGTGTGTGTGTGTGTGTGTTCTTTGTTAGATTCTTTCCCATTGTAGGTTATTTCAAGATATTAAATATAGTTCCCCATGCTTTACAGCTATGGCACTGATGGCTCAGACGATAGTCTGCCTGCAATGCAGGCGATCCAGGTTCATTACCTGGGTTGGGAAGATCCCCTGGAGAAGGGAATGGCATCCCACTCCAGTATTCTTGCCTGGAGAATTCCATGGACAGAGGAGCCTGGTGGGCCACAGTCCATGGGGCCACAAAGAGTCGGACATGACTGAGCAACTAACAGTTACTTATATGCTATACAATAGGTCCTTGTTGGTTATCTATTAATATTTTATATACAGTAGTGTGTATTTGTTATATTCCCAAACTCCTAATTTATTCCAACCTCTCCCCTTTGGTAACCATAAGTTTGTTTTCTATGTCTGTGAGTCTCTTTCTGTTTTGTAAATAATTTCATTTGTATCATTTTTTAAAAATGTTTAACTTTTAATTTTATATTATAGTTGATTAACAATGTTGTGTTAGTGGTTCAGCAGAGTGGTTCAATTATACATGTACTTGTATCTATTCTTTTTCAATTTTTTCCCATTTAGGTTGATAATATTGAGCATATTGATAATATTGATAATACTGTGCTATACAGTAGGTCCTGGTTGGTTATCCATTTAAAATATAGCAGTGTGTACATATCCATCCCAAATTCCCAATCTATCCCTCTCTCCCATCCTTCGCCCCTGGTAACCATAAGTTCATTCTCTAAGTCTGTGAGTCTGTCTCTGTTTTGTAAATAAATTCATTTATTTAATTTCTACTTATAAGTGGTATCATATATTTGTCTTTCTCTGTCTGACTTACTTCACATAGTATGATAATCTCTGAGTCCATCTGTATCACTGCAAATGACATTTCATTCTTTTTTATGGATGAGATAATATTCCATTGTGTATATATACCACATCTTTTTTATACATCCCTCTGTTGATGGACACCTAGGTTGATGGCTAAAGCCTTGCCACAGTCAGTCCCTCTGGCCACCAAGTATCATGAATACCCTCTTTCCAACACACAGAACCCAGCTGCTTCATCCCAAGGGAGACAGACAAGAGCCCATACAGTAGACATACCAGCTCAAACTCCATGGTCTCTGGGGAATGCACAGTCGCTTCCATCAGGTTTGGATATGGTTCTAATGGCCTGGCAACCTGTGAGCTCAAGTACACTCATACTCACAGTTGATACACAATGATGGAACAGGGGTTAGAAAACCTCAGTTGGAACTCCCGTTTGAAAAAGAGAAAGAAATGCCCATAGCAGCCCCTGGCCCAGAGCAATGCTGGTACCATGGAGCAGGTGGTGGGCAAGACCCCTGCCCTGGCAGAGGTGGAGTTGCCCTCATTAGACCCTGGCTCTCTTCTTCAGGAGGACCCGCTTGTCCATGACTCTGTGTGTCCCTTGGCCTCGTCTTTGAGGGAGGGGAGGCTCTTCCTATTCAGTTTCCCCTTTAGCCACATCTGAAGCGGGCGTTCGAGACATGCCCTGGTTAGTGGCTCTGCTGTTTTCTCTACACGCTGACAGCCGGAGGTCTCAGCACAGCGGTCACACGTTTTATTGGCTTGGCTGTAGTACCTTTGCAAATACAAATCCCTCTGAGACTCAGCTGGCTTGTGATGTATTAACTTCTTGGCAGTTCACAGACCAAAAGTCTCTTCGCAAATCCTTTCCAAGCCCTGGGTCTTGAGCCTTATTTCTCTACTTCCTTGCCTCCCACACTGAAATCCGTGGCAGTTCTATGCAGGCCTCTGGAACAGTAGACTTCAGGAGAAAGGCAACATGCATTTTCTCATCTCTAATCTCCTGATGTCTGAGATAGAGAAGCCTTTGGCATTTCCCTCCTGTCAGTTCAGTTCAGTTCAGTCACTCAGTCGTGTCCGACATTTGCGGCCCCATGGACTGTGGCATACCAGGCCTCCCTGTTGATCACCAACCCCTGGAGCCTACTCAAACTCAAGTCCACTGAGTTGGTGATGCCATCCAACCATCTCATCCTCTGTCATCCCCTTCTCCTCCTCAATCTTTCCCAGCATCAGGGTCTTTTCCAATGAGCCAGCTCTTCACAACAGGTGGCCAAAGTATTGGAGTTTCCGCTTCAACATCAGTCCTTCTAATGAACACCCAGGACTGATCTCCTTTAAGATAGACTGGTTGGATCTCCTTGCAGTCCACGGGACTCTCAAGAGTCTCCTCCAACACCACAGTTTTGCGGGGGGCGCTCCACAGAAAGAGAGAGGCAGTGGAACTTCCCTCAGCAAAGCTGAGAGGTCCCAAGGAAAGGTGAGTCTGCTGTCCGCCAGCGCAGCCCCTCGGCCAGCGAGAGACAATCAGACGCGACAGGGGTTCTGTCTGAGCAGTTCCGCTTTATTGTTACAGGCTCCCAGCTTATATAGACAAGCAGGGGGGTTTTAGGAGGGACTTTCCATAGTTGCACCAATCACGTTAAAGGTCAAATCATGCACCTTCATTATAACAGGAGTCTATGGTGATCACTCACTGTTTACTGCACAGAAATCAAGAGAGCCAATCAAACATTTTGACAAACAACATGGATCACGCCCCCATCTCTTCCGCCAGGCGCCATCTTAAGTTTCCAAACACAAAGCTAGCCCCTTTCTTTTTAAGGTTTCCCATGTAGGGCCCCACACAGTTTGAAAACATCAGTTCTTCGGCGCTCAGCTTTCTTTATGGTCCAACTCTCACATCCATACATGACCACTGGAAAAACCATAGCCTTGACTAGACGGACCTTTGTTGACAAAGTAATGTCTCTGCTTTTGAATATGCTGTCTAGGTTAGTCATAACTTTCCTTCCAAGGAGCAAGGGTCTTTTAATTTTATGGCTGCAATTACCATCAGACATATCAGATGATTTTTGTTTTCTTTTTCTCTTTTAAAGAATCAAGGGACTTTCTTGGCACAGATCAAATTTTGGAAGACAATTTTCTTGTGTCTGTTCTTTTTTTCTAAACAGTTTTATTTAATTATCTTTATTTCTATTGAAGTATAGTTGATTTACAATGCCATGTTAATTTCAGGTGTACAGCACCTGAAAATGATTCAGTTATTACAAAATATTGAATAGAGTTTCTCACGTGATACAGTAGGACCTTGTAATTTATCTATTTTACATATAGTAGCATGTATGTGTTAACCCCAGTCTCCTAATTGATCCCTCTCCCATCCCCGTTTGATGACCGTAAATTTGTTTTCTGTGTCTATGAGTCTCTTTATGTTTTGTAAATAAGTTCACTTGTATCTCTTTTTTTAGATTCCACATATAAGCGATATCATATGATATTTGTCTTTGTCTGGCTTACTTCACTTAGTATGGTAATCACTGGGTACATCTGTATGGCTACAAATGTCATTATTTCATTATTTTTATGGCTGAGTAATATTCCATTATATCTATGGACCACATCTCTATCCATTTGTCTGTCAATGGACATGTAGGCTGTTTCCATGTCTTGGCCATTTGCCTAGCTATAATGAAAGAAGGGAGGATAGATTTTGATGCTATACCAACCTATAGTAATAAAACAATAAAGACTTCATTGGTTCACATTACAAAAAATTTGGAAGCTGGTGATAGCTAGAATTTAGTGCACTGTCTCAATTCCCAGCAGCCAGAGTGGAGAATCTCACCCATGGCAAAGGTCATGAGGAAGAGGCCTGATGGGCAAAGGCAAGATCAGGCCTCAAGAGGCCTCCCTTCTTGAGCATGTACCCCAAAACCAAAATCTGTCTGTNTAGAACAGTCTTTTGGACTCTGTGGGAGAAGGTGAGGGTGGGATGATTTGAGAGAATAGTATTGAAACATGTATATTATCATATATGAAACAGTTTGCCAGTCCAGGTTTGATGCATGAGACAAAGTGCTCAGGGCTGGTGCCCTGGGATGACCCTGAGGGATGGACTGGAGAGGGCGATGGGAGGGGGGTTCAGGATGGGGAAGAGATGTACACCCATGGCTGATTCAGGTCAATGTATGGCAAAAACCACTACAATATTGTAAAGTAATTAGCCTCCAATTCAAATAAATAAATAAATCTTAGAACATTAAAAAAAAAAAGGAGTAGGGGGATGGTGAAGATAAGTTACAAGAAGATTCAATCATTAATACAGAGCTATTATTTTCAGAGTAATGCCCTAATATTTAATTTTTATCCATTTCTGTAATTAGTATAATTAAAGACAATTATTCTGCCAAAACAAAAATAAAGGGGAAAAAAAAAGAAGGGAAGGTTCGGGGGGCGCTCCGCAGAAAGAGAGAGGCAGTGGAACTTCCCTCAGCAAAGCTGAGAGGTCCCAAGGAAAGGTGAGTCTGCTGTCCGCCAGCGCAGCCCCTCGGCCAGCGAGAGACAATCAGACGCGACAGGGGTTCTGTCTGAGCAGTTCCGCTTTATTGTTACAGGCTCCCAGCTTATATAGACAAGCAGGGGGGTTTTAGGAGGGACTTTCCATAGTTGCACCAATCACGTTAAAGGTCAAATCATGCACCTTCATTATAACAGGAGTCTATGGTGATCACTCACTGTTTACTGCACAGAAATCAAGAGAGCCAATCAAACATTTTGACAAACAACATGGATCACGCCCCCATCTCTTCCGCCAGGCGCCATCTTAAGTTTCCAAACACAAAGCTAGCCCCTTTCTTTTTAAGGTTTCCCATGTAGGGCCCCACACAGTTTGAAAACATCAGTTCTTCGGCGCTCAGCTTTCTTTATGGTCCAACTCTCACATCCATACATGACCACTGGAAAAACCATAGCCTTGACTAGACGGACCTTTGTTGACAAAGTAATGTCTCTGCTTTTGAATATGCTGTCTAGGTTAGTCATAACTTTCCTTCCAAGGAGCAAGGGTCTTTTAATTTTATGGCTGCAATTACCATCAGACATATCAGATGATTTTTGTTTTCTTTTTCTCTTTTAAAGAATCAAGGGACTTTCTTGGCACAGATCAAATTTTGGAAGACAATTTTCTTGTGTCTGTTCTTTTTTTCTAAACAGTTTTATTTAATTATCTTTATTTCTATTGAAGTATAGTTGATTTACAATGCCATGTTAATTTCAGGTGTACAGCACCTGAAAATGATTCAGTTATTACAAAATATTGAATAGAGTTTCTCACGTGATACAGTAGGACCTTGTAATTTATCTATTTTACATATAGTAGCATGTATGTGTTAACCCCAGTCTCCTAATTGATCCCTCTCCCATCCCCGTTTGATGACCGTAAATTTGTTTTCTGTGTCTATGAGTCTCTTTATGTTTTGTAAATAAGTTCACTTGTATCTCTTTTTTTAGATTCCACATATAAGCGATATCATATGATATTTGTCTTTGTCTGGCTTACTTCACTTAGTATGGTAATCACTGGGTACATCTGTATGGCTACAAATGTCATTATTTCATTATTTTTATGGCTGAGTAATATTCCATTATATCTATGGACCACATCTCTATCCATTTGTCTGTCAATGGACATGTAGGCTGTTTCCATGTCTTGGCCATTTGCCTAGCTATAATGAAAGAAGGGAGGATAGATTTTGATGCTATACCAACCTATAGTAATAAAACAATAAAGACTTCATTGGTTCACATTACAAAAAATTTGGAAGCTGGTGATAGCTAGAATTTAGTGCACTGTCTCAATTCCCAGCAGCCAGAGTGGAGAATCTCACCCATGGCAAAGGTCATGAGGAAGAGGCCTGATGGGCAAAGGCAAGATCAGGCCTCAAGAGGCCTCCCTTCTTGAGCATGTACCCCAAAACCAAAATCTGTCTGTTTTTTCATGACTTTCACCAACTCCTCTGACATTAACAGGGGGCCATCCCCGACCACCTTTCTCTGAAAAAAATCAACTTAGGGCTCTAGCTAATAAATCTCCTGGGCATGAAAAGAGTGTTTCAATTCAAACCCCCTGTTAGCATTCTAGCTTACTTGGCAGGTTTATCCAGATTCTTGCAACATTGTTGAGCCAATGCTTGCTGGCAAGTTCTCACATCCCTTATCCATTGTGTTCCTGGGAGTGCATATAGTCAGGACGTAGAAATAACAAGGAGAAGGTGATGGCATCCCACTCCAGTACTCTTGCCCAGAAAATCCCATGGACAGAAAAGCCTGGTAGGCTACAGTCCATGGGGTCGTGAAGAGTCGGACACGACTGAGCGACCTCACTTTCACTTTTCACTTTCATGCATTGGAGAAGGAAATGGCAGCCCACTCCAGTGTTCTTGCCTGGAGAATCCCAGGGATGGTGAAGCCTGGTGGGCTGCTGTCTATGGGGTCGCACAGAGTCGGACATGACTGAAGCGAATTAGCAGCAGCAGTAGCAGCTTTAGGATTAGCAACATTAGACTTTGAGTTAATAAGTTCCTTCTTTGCTATAACCCACTAAATCTTTGCTCCATAAAAATGTAACTCTGTACTTTAAGGGTGACGCAGGCTAAGAATTTAAGAAAAAACACTTTAAGGGAAAATTATTGTTCTGGCTGACCAACCTTTATCAAAAAGAGGTCATAAAGTATCAACAGGCCTCCAGGCCAGAAGATAATGTACAAAGAATAAGACTCTTGCAGAAAGGAACCTGGTATCGATAAAAGTGAATACTGATGGAATGTTGAGTTGACTCTACATTTTTCACCTTGCTGTATGTACAACTCAGGGTATAAATGCCCTCTCTGAAAATAAAGTAACGGGCCTTGCTCACTGAAGCTTGGTCACCCAGTGTCATTCTTTCCTTATCTCTTTCTCTATACTTCATTCACCAACGTCGTCCATCCTGAGGATATCCCTGGACTCTGCTGAGGCTGGACCTCAACAGTCAATGATACTATCAAGGAGTTAGTTCTTTCCATCTGCTACTCTGCCATCCTCAGTATGTCGGCTTTGGCTCATTGTATTTGTGGTCTCATGGTTACACGATGGATGCCATAGCACTAGGTATCATACTTTCACAACAGCACCCCAAATGGGAAAGGAGGAGAGTGGGCAGAAGAGAGACTTTCCATTATCAGGGATGCAAATCCTTCCCATTTGCATCTCATTGGCTAGGTGCAAGGGAGTCTGGAAATATAGGAAAATGAGATACCTATGATGGGCTTAGACTGGTCATGACTTATACCCTTGGGTTGAACACATTGCTGTCCTGAGTAGAACTAGATTCTGTTAGCTAAGACAAAGCCGAGAAATGACTCTTGGGTTGGCAGTTATATCTGTCACACGTGGGGAATTTTTTTAATATTATTGAAGATATAAATGGTCTCTGAGGAGGCTCTTGGCATAGAAACTCTAAGAGGATATTGTTGAATTGAAATACTGGAAGAAGAGACTTCCTTCTGGGATTATTCCATGAATGATGTGAGGTCAGTACGTTCCATCTACTTCTGAGAAAAAGAATCATTTGGGCCACAGACATAAAAGGATCCCTATAAGTCATCTGTCAATTGAATGAAAGTGATTGACTATCTTTTATTTCTTTATTAATGTTTATTTAGGCTGCACTGGATCTTCATTGCAGCTGGTGGGATCTTCACTGTAGCATGCAGAGTCTTAGTCGCAGCTTGCAAGATCTAGTCCCCCAACCAGGTGTCAAACCTGGGCCCCCTGCATTGGGATCTTGGAATCTTAACCACTGGACCACTAGGGTAGTCCCAAAGTGATTGATTTTAGAAATCTAGAGTACATTGGGGAAAAAAACCAATCACCATTGGTTCTACATCAAAATTATCCTATTCTTTTGGAGATGGTAATATTCACAGATTTCCCTTTTTAACTAATATATTGTTTCTTTCCAGTGCTCAGAGAAATTATTTTGGAAATTGACCTCATAGCCTGAATAGTATTGTTTATATTTTTATGATTAGAGGAAGTCATGTATTTTTAGGGTGACACCAGGTCACTCAAGCTATCATGCTTTCCCAGATTTAGAATATTGAAAGCAAAATTTTAACCACCAGCATATTGAGTTTGTTGTTTTGCAGATGTCTCTCTATGCTGGCTTATATCTGAGACTCTGTAAACATTTTAAGGACAAAACAAAACAAAACGTCCTTGTCATTACAATTTATAATTGTAAATGAATTACAAAATAACACAAACCCTCCATATTTGTCTATTACACATGTGAAAAATAACTCGAGATTCCCTGAAGGTTTAAAAAAAACTCAAAGATGCACTTGGTTCATAGACACTGTGACAATCCTGGTCATTAGTAGTAACTTGTTAATCTTTCTTGCTCCATGCCAGCTGGCCCTAAGAGCAGAATGAAAAAATTGCTTTGGCAGAGAGCTTATTTCCTGATAAGTTACAAAAAAAAAAAAAATAGATAACTGAAGACCCCAGATATCACTTGCAGTAGCATGTAGTTAAGACATTGAAAAGACATCAAATGCTAGGCACTGCTTATCAGAGCTTTAGATGTATTTTCAATCCTCAAAAAATTTGATGAAGTGGGTACCATTATTGTACCCACTTTACTGATGAAGAAACTGAGACACAGGGGACTGAACAACTGAAGTCACACAACCGCTGTAATTAGTGGCAGAGCTGGGATTCCAAGCTCTGGTAACCTGGTTCCCAAGTCCATGAATATAGCTGCATCTCTCCACTAACCTCTCTTTTATAAAATCCTTCTAATTCATAACAAGAAAATTGTTTCCAGCTCCAGAAGATATTATCCTAACTTTTGAGATGTTTCACTGTCGTAAGTAGTTTCTCATTAAGTAAAATTATAAAATCCATAAATGAAGATGATATAGCAGGCTTTACTTTTTCCCATTCGTGGCTTGGAGGAATTTTACCACCACTTGAAAGAGCAGAAGGCTTGTCTTCACGGGTTATCATGGTAACAGTACACTATATTCTTTGACTTGAGTAGCTTCAGTAGATAGTACTATATGAGCCACCTGTTTGGAATTTGATGATAAAAAATATGAATATATGGCCATTATCAAGACCCCCTCTTCAGATCACATTTACATAATTGGAGGCTTGGGTGCCAAGCTAATTTGGGCTTAAGGTAACGCTTTATTTGCTTCCATGAGACTGTAAATGTTCAAGTGACCAGATGTTCTCCTGAGCATTAAAGCTAGAAGACTTAGAACTTCCATGGAGGTCCAATGATTAAGACTCTGCGCTGCCAATGCAGGGGGAAAGGGTTTGATTCCTGGTCAGGGAATTAAGAGGGCCTCCCAGGTGGCTCCGTGGTAAAGAATCTGCCTGCCAATTCAGGAAACTCAGGAGACATGGATTCGATCCACGGGTGGGGAAGATCCCCTGGAGAAGGAAATGGCAACCCACTCCAGTATTCTTGCCTGGAAAAAATCCCACTGACAGAGGAGCCTGGCGGGCTGCAGTCCACTGGGGCGCAGAGTTGGACATGACTGAGCACACACTGGGAGCTAACATTCTGTGTCCTGCATGCCATGGCACAGCCAGAAGATTTTTTTTTAAGCTATCAGATTTACGGAGGAATAAAAGCCACTGCGGACCTTCGACAGCTCATTTTTCTCTCTGAGGAAGAAGGAGAGCTTCGGGGGATCAGGGCGCAGATTCAAGTGTTCAGCCTCTGACTCCAAGTGTTGGACGGTCCCCACTGGGCAGTCCCTCCTACCACAGATGCCGTGAAAGACAGTGAAGACTGCTCAGATTTGTGTGCTGGTCGCTCAGTTGTGCCTGAATCTTTGCAACCCCTCTGGCTGCAGCCCACAAGGCTCCTTTGTCCATGGAATTCTCCAGGCAAGAATCCTGGAGTGGGTAGCCATCCCCTTTTCCTGGGATCTTCCCAACCCAGGGATCAAACCCAGGTCTCCCACAATGCAGGCAGATTCTTTACTGTCTGAGCCACTAGGGAAGCCTCAGACTTGAGGAATTGCTATTTACTGAAAGAAACAAACACTCAGTAGAAATGTACAGAGGATCAGCTGTACTGGCACGCGAGGAGGATTTGACCGTCTGGATAACAGCTTTGCAAATCATTTGGATAAATGACACCATTTGGAGGAGAATCTTCCAAAGTTAAAGTTAAGTCGCTCAGTCGTGTCCGACTCTTTGCAACCCCATGGACTGTAGCCTACCAGGCTCCTCCATCCATGGGATTTTCCAGGCAAGAATACTGGAGTGGGTTGCCATTTCCTTCTCCAAAGTTAAAGTTAAGTCGAGGAATTGCTATTTATTGAAAGAAACAAACACCCAGTAGAAAGGTACAGAGGATTAACAGTACTGGCACATGAGGATGATTTGACCATCTGGATAACAGCTTTGCAAATCATTTGGATAAATGACACCATTTGGAGGAGAATCTTCCAAACCGAGTCTAAATGCCAGAACCCTTTTGAGAAGGTTTACGCAATTCTGGTTCTTTTCTTCCTTTTGTCAGAAATGTATTGGGTGACATTGTCCCAGATATAGTTTACTATTTGGGACATGGGAGCAATTACCCTGTTTTTTCTTGTGAGATATTATTGGAAGATTAATACCAATGGAGTAAATATTACATTAAATAGAAACATCATTCAGAATGCAAAGATAAAGCTCTCTTAGAAGTATGGCGTAGTCCTTCCTTCTTCCCCTCTTATCTTTAAAAAGACAAAGAAAAATGTGGCCTCCTAGCTGGTAGGTACCACATTGATAAAACTCAGGGAAAGAGTGGAACTTGTCCTTACTAGGAAATGTAAGTAAACTTTCTGTGACGCTTGCTTCTGTGACTGGAAGCACTGGGCCAGTTTATTTTAATGGTGTCAGGAAAGATGAGGAAAAGAGAACCGCCTCTCAGGTAACACTGAGGCAGTGAAGAGAGTTAATTGAATAGACCTATTCATTTTTTTTCTTTTGAAGGTATTTGTAGTCAATATCTGAACGTAGCAAGTCAGAACAGCTTATAAAACCAAACCGGGAACTATCCTGGTTGTCCAATGGCTAAGACTCTGCGCTCCCAGTGCAGGGGGCCCGGGTTCCATCCCTGGTCAGGGAACTAGATCCCACATGCCACAGCTGAAGATCCCACGTGCCACAACTAAGACCTGGTGCAGCCAAATAAAGAAATATTTTTTAAAAGAAATCAAATTTTCATCTCTTGACACCTCCAGGAATCCTCTTCCAGCACAGAAAGAATAGAGCGCATCAGCGTTTTTTCTATTGCAGGTTCTTTTGGTCACATTATCAGCTAGGTACGGGCTAAGGAAAGACAGGTTATTTTGGACAAACTGGGACTTACAATAGAGTCCCGTTCTTTGGGTGTATATAACAAAGTCCCTTGTGATTATAGAGTGGAGGTGACAAATAGATTCAAGGGGTTAGATCTCATAGACAGAGTGCCTGAAGAACTCCTGACAGGCACTATAGGTAACAGTTACCTCCTGATACCACAGGAGGTTTGTAACACTGTACAGGAGGCAGTGACCAAAACCATCCCAAAGGAAAAGAAACACAAGAAGGCAAAATAGTTGTCTGAGGAGGCTTTACAAATAGCTGAGGAAAGAAGAGAAGAGAAAGGCAAAGGAGAAAAGGAAAGATATATCCATCTTGAGAGGGTAACAGGCAGGAAGGCCAGGGGTCTCCAAACGGAGGAAAAAGCCTGCAAGTGTCAGACATTTTCTCTCTCTTAAGAGGCAGGAGGAAACAGACTAGTGATATTTTTTTCCTTCTCTATACAAATTTAAAAGGCAGTTTCTTTAAAATTGTGTTGCCATAATGACACCTGGTTTCACTTGAAGTTAACCCTTGCCTTTTTCTTATGGAAATACTTGTCTTAAGCTATGCTAATATACTATGCATTTACCCCAAACTCTGTCTTCAAGTCGGTTCCGCCTTTTGAGCTCAGAACCTACTTGACAGACCAGTATGTTATACTTCGATATTGTTCCTCTAATCTATGTAAATGAAACTATTTGTATGGTGATCTGCCCTTCTTTAAGATCCAAGTTAATCATTTTATGGCCCAAGATAAACCATTTAGAGCCAAGGTTATCCCAAAATACATCTTATGGGTGAGGGGCCAGGGGCCATTCTAAGTTTTGAGACATTCCTTTCTTTCTTTAACTGCTGGTGACTATATAACATCCAGCTGAAGACTAGCAGGGGGGCACTCTTTCTGCCCCCTTCTGATGTCTATGTCAGAAGCTTTCTCTATCTCTTTTATACTTTAATAAAACTTTATTACACAAAAGCTCTGAGCGATCAAGCCTCGTCTCTGGCCCCGGATTGAATTCTTCTCCTCCGGAGGCCAAGAATCCCGGCATCATAATTCAACAACAACCTTTCAATCTGAATGCAGAGTTCCCAAAGAATAGCAAGGAGAGATAAGAAGGCCTTCTTAAATGAACAATGAAAAGAAATAAAGAAAAAATATAGAATGGGAAAGACCAGATATCTCTTCAAGAAAACTGGAGTTATCAAGGGAACATTTCTTGCGAGAATAGGCATGATAAAAGACAGAAAAAGTAAGGACCTAACAGAAGCAGAAGAGATTAAGAAGTGGCAAGAATACACGGAAGAACTAAACAAAAAAGGTCTTAATGACCTGGATAACTACAATGGTGTGGTCACTCACCTAGAACCAGACATCCTAGAGTGTGAGGCCAAGTGGGCGTTAGGAAGCATTACTATAAACAAAGCTAGTGGAGGTGATGGAATTCCAACTGAGCTGTTTCAAATCCTAAAAGATGATGCTGTTAAAGTGCTGCACTCAATATGTCAGCAAATTTGGAAAACTCAGCAGTGGCCGCAAGACTCCAGTTTTCATTCCAATCCCCAAAAAGGGCAATGCCAAAGAATGTTCAAACTACCAGTTGTGCTAATTTCACATGTTAGTAAGGTGATGCTTAAAGTCCTTTAAGCTAGGCTTCACAGTATGTGAACTCAGAACTTCCAGATGTGCAAGCTGGTTTCAAAGAGGCAGAGGAGCCAGAGATCAAATTGCCAACATTCATTGGCTCATGGAGAAAGCAAGGGCGTTCTAGAAAAATGGCTCCTTCTTCTTCACTGACTATGCTAAAGCCTTTGACTGTGTGGATTACAACAAACTGGAAAATTCTTAAAAGAGATGGGAATACCAGACCACCTTACCTCCTTCCATAGAAACCTGTATGTGGGTATCTTGTGCTTAGTCACTCAGTTGTGTCTGACTCTTTGCACCCCTTGGGCTATCAAGCAACAGTTAGAACTGGACATGGAGCAAATGACTGGTTCAAAATTGGGAAAGGAGTATGACAAGGCTGTATAATGTCACCCTGCTTATTTAACTTCTATGCAAAATACATCATGTGAAATCCTGAGCTAGATGAGTCACAAACTGGAATCAAGATTACTGGGAGAAATATCAACAATCTCAGATATGCAGGTAGTATCACTCTAACGGCAGAAAGTGACGAGGAACTAAAGAACCTTTTGATCAGAGTGAAAGAGGTGAGAGAAAAGGCTGGCTTGAAACTCAACATTAAAAAAAGTAAGATCATGGCATCTGGTCCCATCACTTCATGGCAAATAGAAGGGGGAAAAGTGGAAAAAGTGACAGATTTTCTTTTCTTGGGCTCCAAAATCACTGCAGACAGTGACTGCAGCCATGAAATTTAAAGACTCTAGCTCCTTATAAGGAAAGCTGTGACAAACCACGACAGTGAATTAAAAAGCAGAGGCGTCACATTGCTGACAAAGGTCCATATAGTCAAGGAGGTGAGGACTGGACCATAACAAAGCACTGAGCACCAAGGAAGGGTTGATGCTTTCAAATTGTGGTGCTGGAGAAGATTCTTGAGGGTTCCTTGGACTGCAAGGAGATCAAACCTATCAATCCTAAAAAAAAACAATCCTGAATATTTATTGGAAGGACTGATGCTGAGGCTGAAACTCCAGTACTTTGGCCACCTGATGCGAAGAGCCAACTCATTGGGAAAGATCCTGATGCTGGGAAAGATTGAAGGGGCCAGTGGAGGGTGAGATGGTTAGATAGAATCACCAACTCAACGGGCATGAGTTTGAGCAAACTCCAGGAGATGGTGGAGGACAGAGGAGCCTGGTGTGCTACAGTCCATGGGGTCACAAAGAATCAGGCAGGACTTAGTGACTGAACAGCAACAACATAGTTGTTCAGTTACCAGGTTCAGTTACCACAGTCGTTCTCTTACCAGGGAAGGAGAAAGAAGGAAAAGGATCAAGATGTGTGAGATGGGGCATTGGTAGATTAACAAAACCAGAAAGTGTTGGTTGCTCAGTTGCATCCTACTCTTTGCGATCCCATGAACTGTAGTAGCCAGGTTCCTCTGTTCATGGAATTCTCCAGGCAAGAATACCAGAGTGGGTAGCCATTTCCTTCTCCAGGGGATCTTCCCCACCCAGCAATTGAACCCAAATCTCCAGCATTGCAGGCAGATTCTTTACCATCTGAGTCACCACAAAACTGAAGCTGGTCCTGAAAGAGCTTTTTACTCTGATCTTCTGGCCTCCATGGTAACTCAAAAGTGGGTAGGGAGATGAAGGAAGTAAGGGAGCTTCCGCTATCTACACACATACACCTCACCTTGTCCTTAAGCTCATACTCGTCAATTGCCAAAGAACCTAGTGACGTTAGGATATATTATGGATGAAGTAGATGTTCTTCATTGTAAGAATCTTCTTTACAACATATTACTAGGTCAGAAGACTGATTAGCTCATCACCTATTTCCTGACTCCTGTCAAAGTGATTTTGGGAGTCTAATCCAGTTGAATAAGACAGTAAAGATCCATAGTTTTAAAGACATAACCAGATCACAGATTTCAATCTAAAACTATACATCTTTCAGAAAAAACTACAGGAGGAGATCTTCTATATTAAGCACTAAACAGAGAGTTCTTAGGCTTGACAATGGAATGATTATCCACACAAGGAAGACTTGGTAAGTTAGAATTTATCAAAATTGAAAAGACTTTCTTTTAAATACATGGTCCTGGATATTTACATGCAAAAAAAAAGATGAAGTTATCTTGTACCACATACAGAAATTAAATCAAGATATAGCAAAGATTTGAATAGGCAGAGATAAAACCATAAACCTTTTAGAATAAAGCATAAGGAGAAGGTCTCATGACACTGGATTTGACAGTGGTTTCTTGGATGGAACACCAAAACCACAGGCAACAATAACAAAATAGATAAACTGGACTTCATGAAAATTTAAAACTTTTGTGCATCAAAGGTCACTATCAATAAAGTGAAAAGGCAACTCACATAATGGGAGAAAATTTTGTAAGTCACATATCTGATAAGGGATTAATATTTAGATATATAAAGTACTCCTACAACTCAACAATTAAAAAAAAATTAAATGTGCAGAAGACATAAATAGACTTTTCTCCAAAGAAGAGATATAAATGGCCAGTAAGCAAATGAAAAGATGCTCAACATCACTAATTATTCAGTTCAGTTCAGTTCAGTTGCTCAGTCATGTCCGACTCTTTGCAACCCCATGAATCACAGCACGCCAGGCCTCCCTGTCCATCACCAACTCCTAGAGTTCACCCAAACTCATGTCCANTGCCTTTTCTAAAACCAGCTTGAACATCTGGAAGTTCACAGTTCACATATTGCTGAAGCCTGGCTTGGAGAAGTTTGAGCATTACTTTACTAGCATGTGAAATGAGTGCAATTTGCGATTGTTTGAGCATTCTTTGGCATTGCCTTTCTTTGGGATTGGAATGAAAACTGATCATTAAGGAAATGCAAATCAAACCCACAGTTAGATACCACTTCACACCCATTTGAAGAAGGAAACGGCAACCCACTCCAGTATTCTGGCCTGGAGAATTCCATAAAGTCCATGGGGTCGTAAAGAGTTGGACATGACTGAGCAACTTTCACTTCACTTCACACCCATTAGGTTGGCTACTATCAAGAAACCAGAAAATAGCCAGAGTTGGTGAGGATATGGAGAAATTTGAACTCTTGTGTATCACTGGTGTGGGTGTAAAATGGTGTGGCTGTCATGAGGGGTCCTCAAAAAATTAAACATAGAATTACCATGTGACCAATTTCATTCCTAGATATGTACCCCAAAGAACTGAAAACAGGGACATGAGTTTGTTTATATGTAATATATAGCAGCATCATTCACAGCAGCCAAAAAGTGGAAGCAACCCACATGTCCATTGATAGATGAATGGGCAAGCACAATAGATGTGTGTATATACATCCAATGGTGTGTTATTCAGCCTTAAAGAGAAATGAAGCTCTGATACACACCACATCAGGGATGAATGTTAAGGACTTTATACTAAATGAATTAAGCCAGACACAAAAGGACGGATATTGTATGATTTCACTCACATGAGGTAGCTAGACTAGTAAAAATCATAGAAATAGAAGGTACAATGGTGGGCACCAGGGGCTGGGGCAGGAGGAAAGAGGGTTACTGTTTAATAGGTATATAGTTCCAGTTTGGGAAGATGAAAAAATTGTGGAGATGAGTAGTGGTGATGGTTACATAATAATATGAAGGTACTTAAAAAGTTCTGGAGATGAATAGTGGTGATGGTTACATAATGATATAAAGGTACTTAATGCCATTGAATCGTACACTTACAGTGATTAAAATGGTAAAGAAAAAAAATTAGTGTTATGTATATTTTACCATACAAACATAAAAAAACTTAAAATAATTCTTTAATAAGAGACTTTGTTTAAGAGAACAGAGATGCTACAGGCTTGAAGATTTCCAAACCATGTATCCTCCCAAAAAAGATTAGTATCTAGAATATATGAAGATCTCTCAAACTGTTTTTTTTTTCTCTCAATTGTTAAAAAAAGAAATCCAAATTGAAAATGGGTAAAAAGAATAGACACTTCACTAAAGAGGGCAAACAGATGGCAAACAAGCACAGGGAAAGATATTCAACATCACTAGCACCAGGGAAATGCAAATTAAAACTACAGTGAAATATCAAATATATAACTATCAGAATGGCTAAAATAAACAATAGTGACAGCACTGGCTAACACCAATTGTTTAATGATAACACCAGATAGTGATATCACCAGTACTGATAATGATGTGAAGACCTTGGATCAATCATACATTGTTGGTAAGAATATAAAATAGTACAGCTTCTCTGGAAACAGTTTGACCAAGTCCTTAAAAACTAAACATGTAGGGCTTCCCTGGTAATACAGTGAATGAGAATCCGCCTGCCAATGCAGGGGACACAGGTTCGATCCCTGGTCCGGGAAGATCCCGTATGCCGCAGAGCAACGAAGCCCGTGCACCACAGCTGCTGAGCTTGCGCTCTGGAGCCTGTGTTCTGCAACTACTGAAGCCCATGTGCCTAGATCCTGTGCTCTGAAACAAGAGAAGGCACCACACCGCAAATGAGGTGGCTAGAGAGCAGCCCTCGTTTGCTAAAACTAGAGAAAAGTCTGAGCATAGCAACAAAAACCCAGCACAACCAAAAACACAATTAAAATAAATATATTATTTTTAAGAAAGAACTAAATGCTCATTAGCTTTGCACAGTGGCAGTTTTGTAGGCAATGAGGTTTATCCAAGGTGTGATTATTGCTAATTGAAAACTTTTCCCAATACCCCACCGTGATGACTTGAAATATAGTCTGCAATGGCAATTTTTGACACGCTCTATGGAGACTGAATTAAAAAAAAAAAAAAAAGGCTAGACATGTATTATCAAATGACCCAGCAATTGCAATCTTGGGTGTTTATTCCAGAGAAATAAAAACTTACGTTCACACAAACACCTGCAAACTAATGTTCATAGCGTCTTGATTTGCAATGGCCAAAAACTTGAAATAAACCAGGTATCTTGTAGGGGTGAATAAACACTCTTGGTCCATCCATACCATGGAATACTACCCAATAATAATAGGTACCAAACTGTTGATCAACACAAACTTTAGATGGTCTCCAGGGAATTATGGTGAGTTAAAAAAAAAAAAAAAGTCAGTCCTAAAGGCTCCATTCTACATGATCTCATTTGTATAATATTCTTGAAATTATAAAATTATAGAATTGGAGAACAGATTAATGAGTGCCAGAGATCATTAAGAAGGATGTGGAGGAGAGAAGTGGGTGTGGTTATAATAAGGGTGGCACTAGGGATCTTTGCAGAGAAGGCAATGGCACCCCACTCCAGTACTCTTGCCTGGAAAATCCCATGGACGGAGGAGCCTGGTAGTCTGCAGTCCATGGGATCGTGAAGATTCGGACACAACTGAGCGACTTCACTTTCACTTTTCACTTTCATGCATTGGAGAAGGAAATGGCAACCCACTCCAGTGTTCTTGCCTGGAGAATCCCAGGGACGGGGGAGCCTGGTGGGCTGCTGTCTATTGGGTCGCACAGAGTCAGACACGACTGAAGCGACTTAGCAGCAGCAGCAGCAGGGATCTTTGAGGTGACGGAAACGGTCCTATGCCTTGACTGTACTGGTAGTCATATGAATCGACACATGTGAAATTGCATAAACTAAATACACAGAGTAAAAAAGCTGGCTTAAAACTCAACATTCAAAAAAGTAAGATCGTGGCATCTGGTCCCATCACTTCATGGCAAATAGATGGGGAAACAGTGGAAACGGTGACAGACTTTATTTTGGGGGGGTTCCAAAATCACTGCAGACGGTGACTGCAGCAGACGCTTGCTCCTTGGAAGAAAAGCTATGACAAACCTTGGCAGTATGTTAAAAACAGAGACATCACTTTGCTGACAAAGGTCCATCTAGTCAAAGTTATGGTTTTTCCAGTAGTTATGTATGGATGTGAGAGTTGGACCATAAAGAAGGCTGAGTGCCAAAGAACTGATGCTTTCGAACTGTGGTCCTGGAGAAGACTTGAGCCTCCCTTGGACAGAAAAGAGATCAAACTAGTCAATGCTAAAGGAAATCAACCCTGAATATTCATTGGAAGGACTGATGTTGTAGTTGAAGCTCCAATACTTTGGCCACCTGATGTGAAGANCGAACTGTGGTCCTGGAGAAGACTTGAGCCTCCCTTGGACAGAAAAGAGATCAAACTAGTCAATGCTAAAGGAAATCAACCCTGAATATTCATTGGAAGGACTGATGTTGTAGTTGAAGCTCCAATACTTTGGCCACCTGATGTGAAGAGCCAACTCACTGGAAAAGACCCAGATGCTGGGAAGGAATGAAGTCAGGAGGAGAATGGGATGACAAAAGATGAGATGATTGGATGGCACCACCGACTCAATGGACAAGAGTTTGAGCAAACTCTGGGAGATGGTGAAGGACAGGGTAGCCTGGCGTGCTGCAGTCTATGGGGTCACAAAGAGTCAGACACGACTGAGTGACTGAACAGCAACAAAATACACATACACAGAAAGGAGAGCATGTAAAGCTCATGGGATCTGAATAAAGTGAAACATTGTATCAGCGTCGGTATCTTGGTGTTGATATTGTACTGTGGTTATACAAGACGGGGATAAAGAGTGAAGGATATACAGGATCACTCTATTCTTTCCTACAACTGCCCGTGAACTTGGAATTTTCTAAAACAAACAAAAAACATAATAACCAAAGTAAACATTATGAAGAAGCACAAAGTAGTTCCATTAGAAGCTAATAAAACAATTATCCATAAACTTATTCTTATCACCTCCCAAGGCATCTCTTTGGTTAAGAAAGGGAAATTTTCATTTCTTGCTAGACAAAGGATACAGTCTGGTTTTTTCCCAATTTGAACATAAGGTTTTCCTGTGAGAATTAAGCTAGTAAAAACAGAACAGTTCAGGAGAGTAGCCATTAGCCACCTTAACTGCTTCCAAAACAAAACAAGAAAAGCAACGCATACTTAAAGATAGCCAAAGAGTAAACATTAGAAAGGTGGGCCTTCAATATATATGTAAGGAAAAGGTGTTAACTAACTTTTGGAGAGTCATCTGAAGAAAGAAACTATTACTACCAGGAGGGGTGTCTGTTGTCCTAGAAAAGCATGAGCCCAGAGCAGAAAGCAGTAACCTGTCCTCAAACCAGCCCTGGAGGGAGAGTGCTTTGTCCTTCTAGGAGTATTGGCCTGCTTGGCAGGTAGAGTTGACAGAGATGCCACTTACAGAACATGCATTATGTATGAGGTACTTTACCTGCCTTGTCATTAATCCCCTGAACAACCCTACAAAATAGTTATCTCCATAATGAAACTAAGGCTTAAGAGATGAGATAACTTAGGACTTCCCTGGTTGTCCAGTGGTTAAAACGTCACTTTCCACTGCAGTGGGCATCAGTTCGATCCCTGGTTGGGAAAAACCAACGTCCTGAGTGCCTCGGGGTATCACCAAAATTTTAAAAAGAGAGAGTCGGAAAAACTCGCCAGAGATCACACAGCTACAAAATGGCAGGCCTGGGCTTCAGTCCCCTGCCTGGCCATGCCATCTCCTGCCCACCGTATTGCAGTGAGAACACAAAGCTGCTGTGCTTGATGCCACGGTCCTAGAATCGTCGTTAACTCTCTTCGCTCTTCTCTCTTGCAAGTTTTGCTTTCTCATATAGATGTTCCTAAAAGGAGATGTCCTTTTGGCAGCTGAGTTTCTCACTGTATATGAATCGGTTGACATTGTGATTTTGTCACCAGTCCATTTTTAAAATGGTTAATAGGCATGCGTTCTTCTATGGCTGATAATGCTGGGTATACTAGAGAATTCTGTTACTGTAAAAATACAAGATACTGAACTTGGGTTAACTTCCAAGGTATTCCACCATCCTGTGGGGCCTCAGAATTCAGTCTTCAAGACGGAGAAATGGTGTTACTGATTTAAGTAACTGTCCCAGGCTTACAGCATTAGTTATTGGCAAAGCTAAGTCTGAGAACTAGGTATCCTACCCATTACTCTGGTATAACCATTTCAGCTCTACTTATCCCGACGGAGCACCCTATTTCAGGGGCAGATCCAGAAAAATTGGTTTACATGCTCAACTAATGCCCTTATTTTCTGTACTCCCTCTGCATTTTGAGTACTGGTGGAATTATTTTTGTTAGCATTATTTGTAGCTTTATAATGAGCCCACAATATTCTGTACATAAATTAATGAATGGATACTGAAAAACTGTATTGTGAATGTTTAAAATTGTCTTCATTTTTCACATTATATTAACTGGATATCTATGCACCACTGGCTCATAGAACAGCTTTTATATATTACACAGACTACTACCTATAAATAGTTGTATTCATTAGAGTATTTCTACCACCCGTTATAGTACCTGTCACAAGTAGGTCGTCAGTAGTTATGAACGGGTTTGGATTGGATTCGATTGAATTAAATTGATTGAAAGTGGCTCTAATGTGTTTCAGCTTCTAGATTTTGTAATTTATTTAACACTCCTGCTCAGACAGATGTTTAGACAACAGCATGATTGTTCACTGACACAGGGTTAGGTCCAGTCGTCTGTGCCTTAGTGTGAAAGGTGTACCTAATCAGGTAGGTCAGTTCTGAGAACTAGGATCTTCCTGAGTCCTAGCAGGTTAGCAGCCTGGAAGGGATGTCTGTCTTCTCTCTCTCGGAAGAGCCAGGGAATCTCAGCACATGAAAGCAGGTGTCATGGAGGTATCAGAAATGTGGCAGCGCTGGTTCAAACCCAGTAACTTTTTGTGGTTAATTATAAACCCAAAATATTAATAATGAGCAGTGATATTTCCTTGTGAAAGTGTTAGTTACTCAGTCATGTCAGACCCTCTGCGACCCCGTGGACTGTAGCCAGCCAGGCTCCTCTGTCCTTGGGAATTCCCAGGCAAGAATACTAGAGTGGGTAGCCATTACCTTCTCCAGGGGATCTTCCCAGCCCAGGGATTGAACCTAGGTCTCCTGCATTGCAGGCAGATTCCTTACTGTCCGAGCCATCCACTCTTACTACTGGGCCATGAGACTTTTAGTTCTTATTACGTCTTCTATACAGTGTTGCTAAAGCAGACAAGATGATGGTTGTGGAAATTTCCATTACCTTCTACCAGTTCAAACAAGAGACCCACATTCAGAGCTTTTAGCTCCCTGTGAACATCCCTCTTTGCCAAACAAAAATAATAGCCACTGTTAGAGGTGCATTTAATCACATTATCCTGTTTGTCAGGTCACCTGTGGAGGTCACTTAGGACATTTTAGTTTCTTGGAACAAGCTTTCTTTTTTGCCTTAAGGATTGCTGGCATCCAGTGTCTCAAATCAATTTTGTCTGATAGCTTTGGGCAAAGAAGGAAACTGATAATTAGTTACTTCTTTCTGTTCTATACCAATAACTTTTCACAGATATATCTGAAGCTTCTAGTTTTCATTTCATTTTTGTGGAGAATTTTTTGTTCACATATTTTTCCTTTAAAATACAATATCCAAAATGCCTGACATCGGTATTCTTTTTCGTTGGGTTGGTTGAAGCAAATTTAAAGTTATCCACAACACATTGTTTTCTACAGCATTCATCTTCAGAGTCTTCTGAGATGGTTGCTCAATAACATGTAATGAGGAAAGTCCAGATTTGCAAAGCATTTGTCATTTCTTTCTGTGCTGCTGATTTGTTTAGTAACCATTTCTCACACTCTTGTCTGCCAAGTTGTAGACATATGCATGTCAGGTCCGTAGCTCTATAAATCCATAAATGTTAATAATAGTGCTAGGACTTACTGGTGGTCCGGTGGTTGAAACTCTGCACTTGTGATGGACGAGGCATGGGTTTGATCCCTGGTCGGGGAACTAAGATCCCACATGCCACGCAGCGAGTAAATAAATAAAAAGATGATGAATGTAGATAGTTTCAAAATGTCATATTACTAGAAAACTATGTTAGGGACTTCCCTGGTCATCCAGTGGCTAAGACCCCATGCTCTCCGTGCAGAGGGNGAACTAAGATCCCACATGCCACGCAGCGAGTAAATAAATAAAAAGATGATGAATGTAGATAGTTTCAAAATGTCATATTACTAGAAAACTATGTTAGGGACTTCCCTGGTCATCCAGTGGCTAAGACCCCATGCTCTCCGTGCAGAGGGCCAGGGTTCAATCCCTGCTCAGGGAACTTGACCCCACCTTCTGCAGCTAAGTGTTTGCATAACTCAACCAAAGATCCCACATGCTGCAAGGAAGATCAAAGATCATACATGCCACAACTAAGACCTAGCACAGACAAATAAATCTATAAACATTTAAAAAAAGAAAACTATGTTAAGTAATATTAACAGCACTAAAAGTAGGTTGTATGTCTTTGGTATCTAGATTTTCCCCTGAAAGTCCTAACCCAAACTCTTTGGTCCTTTCTTGAATACACTGATGCTTGTATAAGGATGCACGTCTTTAGGAGAAATTTTCTGACAATTCTCAACTAAAATTGTGGAATATTTAAGGTAATGATAGAATAAAACATGTTACTTGCTCAAGGGATTTCCTACCTGTGTAGTTAACAGTAATGATACTCATGTGAATCTTTATTTCATAAAATGTGCTTTTATTTTTTTTTCATTAAAGTAAGCTTCCTTTCTATCTTGAAAGAGTGAGATCAAGTTTTGCCTTAGTTATTAACACTGGTTCATTTTATTTCAGGGGTACAGGCATCAGGCATGGATGGGAAGAAATGCAGTGTATGGATGTTTCTACCTCTTGTTTTTACCTTGTTTACATCTGCTGGATTGTGGATAGTGTGAGTATTCTCTTATTTAAGGACTCAAGTGTAATGTAGATTAAAAAAGTAAAGTCTTGATAGTACAGCCCCCCTTTTTTGTGTCTGCAGGCTCCACACCCTCAGAGTCAACCAACTCCTAATCAAAAATATTCAGGAAAAAAAAATTCCAGAAAGTTCCGAAAAGCAAAACTTGAATTTGCTGCTCACTGGCAACTACTTATATGGCATTTTACTTTATCTTTACAACTATGGTATTGTCATCAATAACTCAGAAATGAAAGTACACAGGAGGATGTGCAGAGAGTACAGGTGACCCTTGACCAACAGTAGTTTGAACTGTGAGGGTTCACTTATACATGGATTTTTATTTTCAATAAATACTACAGTACTATGTGGTCCACGGTTGGTTGAGTTCGAGGATGTGGAGCTGACTATAGCACGTGAAAATCCACAGATTCTGGTATCCACTGCTTATCCTGGAACCAGTCCCCTGCAAATACAGATGGACAACTGTATATGTCATATTCTCATGAATGTATTTGTAAATACTTTAAAATAATGTTTGCTAACTCAACCTTGCTGAAGTACCCATTTCCCTTTCTTTATTCTATCACCCAAAGTAAATAATAAGTATGAGTAATAAATTATGCAAAGCATATATTGAATACTGGTGATATGGACTCATTATTTGCAAGATTTGCTAATTTGATGCTAACGTGCTACAGATTCGGGCTTCCCGGGTGATGAAGTGGTAAAAAATCTGCCTGCCAGTGCAGAAGACTCAAGAAATGAGGGTTCAGTTCCCGGGTCGAGGAGATTCCCTGGAGAAGAAAATGGCAACCCTCTCCAGTATTCTTGCCTGGAATATTTCATGGACAGAGGAGCCTGGTGGACTACAGTCCATGGAGTCACAAAGAGTCGGACTCAACTGATCACACATACATATGTATATTCAAACATTTGTTTGTTTAACAGTCATTGCGTATAAGGACGTCCTTATACTCAATGACTGTTAAGCAAATATGATTTAATGTGGTTAGTCCAGTAATATTGGGAAACAGCTAATTCTTTTTTTTAATTTCTCTGTTTTATAAAGTTTATTGTTTTTTCTTCATAGATACTTCATAGCTGTGGAAGATGACAAGATTTTCCCATTAAATTCAGCTGAAAGGTAAAGTTTATCTCTGGGTAACTCTTTGTTCATCAGTAGATTTAGCAAAACTTTGCCACTGGTAAAGTTAAACTATGCAAAAATAACTGTGTGTTAACCTGAGCTTCTGGGTTTTTTCTGTCATCCAGGAAACCTGGTGTGAAGCATGCACCATATATAAGGTAACTTGATAATTCTCTTCTGATCTGCTGTATCTTAGGCAACATTAGCAGGGTGTATTAGTTCTGACTATTAGGACAAAGTAGCCTTATTTCTCACATCTCTGCAGGCTGGAAGTCCAAGTTCAGGGTGCCAGCATGGTCAGGGTCTGATGAGAACCCTCTTGCAGGTTTCAGACTCTGTCTTCTCATAGTGTCCACACCTGGCAGAAAGAGGACTAGAGAGTTCTCTGGGGCCCTTTTATGAGGTCACTAATCCCTTTCACTGGGGCTCTACCTTCATCACTTAATTGCCTCCAAAGGCCCCACCTCCTATAACCACCACGTGGGATGTTAGGATTTCAGCATATGAATTTTGAGGGGACATAGACATTCAGTCCCTTCCAAACAGTCATAGCTTTTACTATAGAAATAATAAAACATTTCACATTTTTCAAGCATTGCAGGTGATGAACCTCCTGCAAGCTGCGTGTTTAGTCAAGTTATCAACATGGCAGCATTCCTAGGTAAGAAGAACAGGAAGAATGCTTTACATGCTTTGGGATATTTCTTTTTTATTTTAAAGTCTCCAAAAACTCATATCAAAAGTATGGTGGGCTTAGTTGATAATTTAGTGTCATATCATGTCAGTATGCTAAAGTGGGCTTTTTTTGTTTTGAGGGTCATTTTTTTTTTTTCATAAATCCCTTTACATTCACCTGCTTACCTTCCATTTTCTTTTCCCTTTACCATCTTCAATCATTACAGCAAATTCTTGACTTTATTTCTTTTGCTGCATGAAATAATATATTTCATGTGCCATAAAATCCTGCATGAGACTATAATATTGTGCGATATGTTTTCTTTAAAAAGAGTGCTTTATATATTCTTTCACTGGCAAGCATGAAAAATGCATAGGGTCTGAGATAAATATTGATGTGTATAGACATCATCTTTCAGTCTAAAGGTTGGCATTATCATTAGGGTCATGCCCTCCCCTGTTCCTATACACATATCAAGCTGGCAAGTGGGAACACAGGTTTATAAAAAACAGAAAGAAACCTTTTGTACTCATGTCTGGCCCTAATTCCCTTTTCCTTCAGGGACTAAAGCTCACATTTAATATCCTGTCCTCTTTGTTCTGTGAGTGCTTCTCTCTGGGGGCTGTGGGAACCAGCCATGCTCTCTGTCTTCCTCCAAATCAGCCTCATTGTTGTTCAGTCACTCAGCTGTGTCCAACTCTTTGCGACCCTGTGGACTGCAGCACACCAGGCTTCCCTGTCCTTCACCATCTCCCAGAGTTTGTTCAAACTCATGTCCATTNGATTTCTCATGGATAAGTGTAGTCTGGAAAATGTGCCCTCAATTTTGTCTGAGGAGAGAGATACTTAATATTTTTAAAAATCAACCACAATAGTATGTACCTAGTGCCTACTATATGGGAGAAAAAGGGAAGCAAAAGAAATATACTATCTTTGATACGTATACAACCTAGTTGAGGTGACAAAATATATACAGATTGTGCTAAATCATGCTTCACTGTATTAATACCATTAGTATTTAAAGATGTGGCTTCAGAGTAATTGGGAAGACATTCTCTGGCTCAGCCTTACACTGACTGCTTCAAGCAGTATTCAATAAGACTATCACAGTAAGTTTTACGTATTCTTTGTTTTGCAATTTTTCTAGAAGTAACTTTCCGCTATTGTTAACTAATGTTACATAGGCCCATCAAAAAAGATGATGGGATTTTTTTCCAGGTACTTGGTGGAATTTTGTTCAATAAATGCATTTGTGGTAATTGTCTTGTCTAAAGTAGTCAGTCATACAGCTGGTTTAATCACTGTAAGGGCATCTGCTACTTCTAGGGTATTTTGCAGTTTTCCCCTATTAAGTCTGCATAACACTAACAAGGTAGTAAGGTTATGGAGGTGTTGCACATATGTATTCCATCACATAAATATGTCTCACTGCCCTACGAGAACATGAGTTCCTCAAAGGACGAGACTGGGCTAAGCTTTCTGAGCACCTGCAATGCAGCTTCTCGAATCTGCATCTAGAACATGAGCACACTATCCTGCTGACCTCCTGGAACTTGACATATATATATTCAGAGGCTTAATTAATAATGCTAAACTGATTCCTCATCAACTTTTGTATCTTCAATTCTAATTTTGCACCCGTGGGTGATCTGTTTAATGTCTGTAAGATTCAGGGGATATTTTAATAAAGTGTACCTATTAGCAGGTTATATTTTATGCCTCTTTTCCCCACCACACATCCAGAAATGTACACTTCTGTGGTCTCACAAAAATGTACTATTTATCACTGAGAAGAGTAAGCTCAGGTCTCTCCCAAGTATACTTAACACTAGTATTTTACTTCTCTAAACGCAGTGTTAACATAGAGCTGATTGCACATTCAGGTACCATGACCCGTCAGCAATCACACACCCACTTACTCTAGCCTCCCTCTAGACTTTCAGTGATTCCTGCCTGATTGGAAAAAGACATTTAAATGTTCCTATTAGTTGATCCTATTAAAGAAAGACAGATCTCAGAAAGCAAGTGTCATTGAGCTATTGTATGGGAGGAATCATGTTCTCAGACACATGATTATTATCCCAAGTTGAAATGTCTGAATCATATTCTCAGACACTTGATTATCATCCAAAGTTTAAATGTTGCGTGCGCTCTCTCTCTCTCTCTCTCTCTCTCTCTCTCTCTTTTTGATTAGCCTGGATGACAGTGAGCATGGGGCTCATATACAGCCTTTGCTTGGCAAGGTAACCTGCAGATCCAGTGGACCTTTCTTGCANTCCAAAGTTTAAATGTTGCGTGCGCTCTCTCTCTCTCTCTCTCTCTCTCTCTCTCTCTTTTTGATTAGCCTGGATGACAGTGAGCATGGGGCTCATATACAGCCTTTGCTTGGCAAGGTAACCTGCAGATCCAGTGGACCTTTCTTGCATCCTCTCCTTCCTCTCTAGAGACTCCAGCCCTCCAGCATAATACACTCAAGTCTTTCCCATCCTCAAGAAACACTTTCTTGATTTAAGAATCCTTCTAGTTACTGGCTTTTCCAGTATTCTACAGAAAAATTACTTGAAAGATTGGCTTATATTCACTGTTTCTTTTTCCTTCCTTACCAGTCACTGCTTTCACTAAGGTCACCAATGACCTTCATATTTACAAACCCAGTGAATAATTTTCTGCCACAGTATTACTTGATTACTTGATATCTCTTAGGTTTTGATGTTTTCTCTTAAAATTGAATTTTCTCTTGGCTTTCATTATATTCCCTTTCCCCCTTCCAGTTGGAAGCTCCTTTTCAGTGTTCTTCATGGTATTCCCATTTTTTCTTTGTGGGCTTCCTCCACAATCATTTAGATACTGATATTATCCCTGAGGCTGTTTTTACTGTATAAAGTTCTTCCAAATGATTTATTCCNCCTTTAGGATTGACTGGTTTAATCTCCTTGCAGTCCAAGGGACTCTCAAGAGTCTTCTCCAGCACCACAGGTCAAATTGCAGAGCTCATCTCCCCCAGGCCAAGGACTCCTCTGTGTCTTTCCACAGGTTGGGACTTTCCTGGTGGTCGGGTGGTTAAAGACTCCATGCTTTCCATGCAGACGGCACGGGTTTGATCCTGGGTCTGGGAATTAAGATCTCACATGCCGTGCAGTGCACCCAAAAAAAAGAAAAAAAGGTCAACCAATTATCACCATTGGCATTTTGTTGGGTCCAGTCAGTGATAGCTAAATCCTTCAACAGCAGTTTTCTGGACGTGGTCCTTTTGGATACTGAAACTTTCACTCCTAGTGAGAGCTAATGATGATATTATTACTGAGGGAGTATTTGACCTTTGTAGCACCTGTCCCCCAAAGAGGTGGCCTGTTATTTCATTGATTTATAACTTTCCTACCCCAAAAAAATTTCTACTGGCTCTTACATGTTCCTTTTAAACTTTTGCTGTAGGAAAAGGGAAGACTATAAAATTCCCTGGAAAATCAAGGGAGATGTTTGGTCCAACCTGCGCCAAAGGCAGAATCTTAGTTGGTTCAGAATGCAGAGGAACATGGGGAATGTTCCCTTGAGCCCCCAGGGGAAACGCTAGCCAGCCTGGTTTTGTCCTCACTGCCTTCAGTCTCCGTCTTAGTCATTCAGTAGTGTCCAGTTCTTTGAGACCCCATGGACTGTATACCAGCCAGGCTCCTCTGTCCATGGTTTTTTCCAGGCAAGAATACTAGAGTGGGTTGCCATTCCCTTCTCCAAGGGATGTTTGCGACTCAAGGATTGAACCCGCGTCTCCTGCACAGGAACTCAGTCCTCACTCTTTTTTCCTATTCTCCATACCACTCTTCTGAAAAGATGTAATAAATGTACTCATGCTAAGGCATAAATGACCTCTAAGGAGATATTTTCATCTAATAGAACAAAAAGTCCCAAGAGTGACTCTGGACTCGCAGTCCATCAGCAATCACACCACGTAGACAGGTTGGTACCAACTCATACCATCATCCCACGGAGCACAGCAATAACAGTAATTAATGACAGTCCCTTAATATTCCAGGCACAATGCTAAGTGCTTTGCAAACATTACCTCTTTTAATCGTAATACACTGGAGACTTCCCTTACGAGGAAATGTCACAGGATGTCTGTCCTCCATGGGGCTTTAAAGAAACCAGTGAACATGTTAGAAGCCACAGATTACCCTTTGTATTCTTAAGACAAATTGATATGTCCCAATAGTCCTTAGCACAACATCTAAAATATGCCAGTTTTCCCAGCTCACAAATTTATCCCTTTACAAAGCTGATGATAAACTTGTTATAAAAGCAGTTCCGAAAACACAGTCATGGAAACAAGTTCCCCTCTCGCAGATGACACCTGTCAGCATCTGATTCTCCAGTCCTCCCCTGCTCCATCAAGAAGCAATTAAGTTTTTACTGGTTTTTGCTCTAAGGTATTGCAGCGTTCAGTGTTTATCATATTTCATCACTTTTAGTGCCATCTGGTAGACACAAAACTGAGTAAGATTAGTGTTCAGTGAGAGTGAACCATCTATTATTTACTTATCTGGGAGTGAAAAAGAATCCTTTTCCTAATAACTCTTGCCTTGCACTGTGGTTGCTTTTGTCTCCCCAGGCCTGTCCCTTTTAGATCTCAGATTATCGTTTCAGATGATGTAACTGACTATAAGAAACAGCATGCATCCTGTGTGTTCACTCACTTGTGTCTGACTCTTTGTGACCCCGTGGACTGTATCCTGCCAGACTCTCCTGTCCATGGGATTTTACTGGAGTGGGTAGCCATTTCCTCCTCCAGCAGGTCTTCCTAACCCAGGGATCCAACCTGTGACTCCCGTGTCTCCTGCAGGGTAGGCAGATTCTTTACTACTGAGCCACGGAAGAAGCCCTAAGAAACAACAAAGACCTTATATAAGTCACTGCTTGTTGGCAGCCATATAGATTATAATTTACAACCTACAAATGAGTTGGTGTGGTATTCATTAAAATCAGTTAGCAAAAATCTTGTTTTTTTGATAGACGAATCAAAGATCAAATAAATGCTCAGTGATTTTCTTTACAGAATATTTATATTCTTTGTCCTAAATCTGCACTTTTATGATCTAAGACACACTTCTTTTAATTACTTATTTTAATTGGAGGCTGATTACTTTACAATATNTAGCAAAAATCTTGTTTTTTTGATAGACGAATCAAAGATCAAATAAATGCTCAGTGATTTTCTTTACAGAATATTTATATTCTTTGTCCTAAATCTGCACTTTTATGATCTAAGACACACTTCTTTTAATTACTTATTTTAATTGGAGGCTGATTACTTTACAATATTGTAGTGGTTTTTGCCATACATTGACATGAATCAACCATGGGTGTACATGTGTTCCCCATCCTGAACCCCCCTCCCACCTCCTTCCCCATCCCATCCCTCAGGGTCATCCCAGTGCACCAGCCCTGAGCACCCTGTCTCACGCATTGAACCTGGACTGGCGATATATTTCACATATGATAATATACATGTTTCAGTGCTACTCTCTCAAATCATCCCACCCTCGCCTTCTCCCACAGAGTTCTTTACATCTGCATCTTTTGCTGTAGGACACATTTCTTAATAGAAATATTTCTGCCCTGGAGAAGTTGTGAGGATAAAGTTAATAGCTGAATGATTTTGGTCACCTAACACCAGCATCTCTCCCTCCTTCAGCCAAAACATATTGATTGTTATGTTTTACTGCTGTGATAAATAGGTATTCAGTTCAGTTCAGTTCAGTTCAGTCACTCAGTCATGTCCGACTCTGCGAGCCCATGAATTGGCAGCACGCCAGGCCTCCCTGTCCATTACCATCTCCTGGAATTCACTCACACTCACGGCCATCGAGTCGGTGATGCCATCCAGCCATCTCATCCTCTGTTGTCCCCTTTTCCTCCTGCCCCCGATCCTTTCCAGCATCAGAGTCTTTTCCAATGAGTCAACTCTTCGCATGAGGGGGCCAAAGTATTGTAGTTTCAGCCTTAGCATCAGTCCTTCCACAGAAATCCCAGGGCTGATCTCCTTCAGAATGGACTGGTTGGATCTCCTTGCAGTCCAAGGGACTCTCAAGAGTCTTCTCCAACACCACAGTTCAAAAGCATCAATTCTTCGGCACTCAGCATTCTTCACAGTCCAANTTTCTCATGATGTACTCTGTATATAGGTTAAATAAGCAGGGTAACAATATATAGCCTTGACGTACTCCTTTTCCTATTTGGAACCAGTCTGTTGTTCCATGTCCAGTTCTAACTATTGCTTCCTGACCTGCATATAGGTTTCTCAAGAGACAGTTCAGGTGGTCTGGTATTCCGATCTCTTTCAGAATTTTCCACAGTTTATTGTGATCCACACAGTCAAATGCTTTGGCATAGTCAATAAAGCAGAAATAGATGTTCTCTGGAACCCTCTTGCTTTTTCAATGATCCAGAGAATGTTGGCAATTTGATATCTGGTTCTTCTACCTTTTATAAAACCAGCTTGAACTTCTGGAAGTTCATGGTTCACGTATTGCTGAAGCCTGGGCTGGAGAATTTTAAGCATTACTTTACTAGCATGTGAGATGAGTGCAATTGGGCGGTAATTTGAGCATTCTTTGTCATTGCCTTTCTTGGGATTGGAATGAAAACTGACCTTTTCCAGTCCTGTGGGCATTGCTGAGTTTTCCAAATTTGCTGGCATATTGAGTTCAGCACTTTCACAGCATCATCTTTCAGGATTTGAAATAGCTCAACTGGAATTCCATCACCTCCACTAGCTTTGTTCCAAAAGTAACCAATGTAGTTAAAGATACTGTAATAGAAACTATCAAAAATGATGAGAATTCCATGGTGGCTCAGTGGTTAGGACTCCTGACTTCCATTTTGGAGTCTGATACCTGGTCAGAGAACTCAGATCCTATGAGGTGCATGGTGTGGCCTTAAATATAAATATATTTTAAAAATAAAAAATCATGTCACTGAAGTCCTATTAGGAAGAAATGGAAAAGGAAGGGGACAAAAAATAACTAAAAAAAACTTGAATAAAATTTTCCAAATTTTATAAAACCTGTAAACCAGTATATTAAAGAAGCTGAAAGAACTCCAAAAGGAAGGACCCTTAAAAAGCCATATGAAAAGATATTATAGCCAAATTCTGAAAACAAATGATAAAGAGAAAGAGGCCCATCACATACAGGAATAAAGATTAGAATGATATCAGACTTCTCATCAGATACCTTGCAGAGATCCAATATTAGAATGACATTTTTAAAACACCAAGAGTTCATAAAAAGCAAGTGGGTAACCAAAAACACCAGTTTGCCCTGAAGTCTATACCTAAAGAAAATGACAGTCAAAAATAAAGGTGAAAAAAAGAATTACTGACACACACAAACCTGAGAAAATTAACCAGGAGTATACCCATACTATGATAAATGCTGAAGAAATTTCTTCCAAGAGAAAGAAAATGATCCAGTGGAAATTTTCATCTAATAAGGAAAGAATGCAGAAAATGATAAATGCTTGAATAAATATAAATTACATATTTCTCAATGTTTACTCTCTTTAAAGATAACTTACCATATAAAGAATGATTAAAGTTTGTACATGTAGATTTCATTTTGATAAAGCACAAAAGACAAAAGTTAGGAGGAGCGGAGTGTACTATTGTCTGTTCTTGCACTGTGTGTGAAGTAGGGTACTGTTACTTGAAGATGGGTTGGGATAAGTTGAAGATGCATATTGAAATATTCAAAGCAAGCACACAGTCATAAGTAGTAGTGATCTTTATTCAATAATGGAGATGAATCCTAAAACAATACTCAATTATTTGAAAATAAGGCAGTAAAAAACCTAAGGGAGGAATGAAGGACAGCTAGAACAACTCCAAAACAAAATATCAAATGTTAGCTTTAAACCCAATCATATTGATGATTGAATTAAACATAAATGGCTTAAACATCCTTTTTAAAAGGCAAAGATGATCAGAATTAATAAAAATGCCTATCCCAACTCTTATAAAGCTACTTATCTAAAGGCAACCCACTTTAAATATAAAGACATTGATTTAAAATGAAAGTATCAGAAAAATGTGATTACTAAACAACACTCGCCAAAAGAAATGACATGGCTGTATTAGGATCCAGCAGAGTAGTTGTACTCTGACTTTTAAAAAAATAGCCAAAAAAAACGTTTTAGAATGAACCCTTTCACCAATCAGGAAATATTTTCTCATGTGTTTTAGAGAAATCTGCCAGGACATTTCCTTTCCATAGTCGAAGCGTTCTGTTTGAGATTCCATATATTTGGATTTATGCTTTCCACCGCTTCCATCAGGTCACTTGACAACTGTAATTTAAGCATTCAGACTCTAATAAGGGTATGTTTCGCCCAGCATGTTAGGGCACCACAGTTGGTTGGTTGCCCTAAACTAGTGGTCTGAAATTGAGACTTATGACCAGGAAGTGATGAAATCACTGGGGGTAATCTGGCTCTAGTTTCTATTAGTACAACACTTGGTCACAGAAATACACATACATTAATATTTATATAGTAAAAGTCTGTCGCTTCAAGATAATCATGTGAAGATGCACACAGTTTTTAAAAATTGTGTCTAAGAGATTCTGAAGTTGTTCAAACAAAGCCCTCTGGGGACAATAAAAAAGGCAAGGTTTAAAAACCCCTTTTAACTTCAAAAAACCTGAAACAAAATGAAAAGGAAAAGGGGAATTAGAAGCCCTATCCTGCAGAGAGACAGATGCAGAAATGAGGTTATTATCTCAAGTACTGGGTGGTTTTTAGCCAACAACAGAAGCATTAGTATGGGATCTCACTGAACAGGCACACATGTCATCACCGTTAAGTAAAGTAATTACAGATTTGGCACCAGCAAAGGCTTTTTATTTGCCAAAATGTGGCGGTTCAAGTAGCAAATGATTACCACCACTTTGAGCAGGTCTGATCATCCATCAGTTATTAATTCCCTTGGCACACCATTGCATAACATGGCTGTTTCTGGGCAAATGAGCCAGCATGCCTCCAGTTAAATGAAACTCACTTCTGCAGTCTGATCTTTCCTCAAAATTGCAATTTGACTGTGAGATACAATGACTTATATGATCATTTTCATGACTGTCATACACAAATATGTTTCTGGGGAGAACATTTCTGACTATCTTCAGCAACTGAAAGGGTTGGAATTATTTTCAGAAGTCGTGATATAGATAAAAGGAAAATAATTTCCCATGCCATTGTAATTTCTTCTTTATTGCTGCTTGCTCTGTGATGATCTCAATGTTCAGATATACAGAATTTCTTACCTTATTCAAAACTTTCATGTTAAATGTATTATACTAAATTCTTAAAATACTTCATCACTAAGATTTTGTTTTAGATGGTGTTCTTTTTGCACTTCTTTGACTAAAATCAAACCCATAAAACATTTATCATTGTATAAATTGTATGTTGCATTAATTTGTTTATTTGCATGTTTTTATTTGCCTTTTTATTTCTTTGTCTCTCTTCTGGATTGTAAACTCCATAAGGATACGGGCTTTATCTGTTTGTTCATTAGTGTATTGCCAGTCCTGAGAATAGTGTATAAATTATAGTAACAATCAATAAATATATATCTAATGAATGATGTTTTCCAGATGCTTCCAGAAAACATGTAACAGTTGATGATATTATTTTTTCTGAAGATAAAGAAAAGCAGTTTATGAAGCTACTGACTTTTTAAAAAAAGTTCCTTTCCTCATTTATGATGATCCATAAATAAATATATCAATTAAAAAATATACTGTTTATTTTTCAAAATTGCTTTGCTGACTCCATAACTAATTCAGGCAGGTACTAAGAAGTCTACGATGATTTAAACTCTCAAGACTCGTCTGCAGAATTAAAGCAAATTTTTACATATTTATTTGATGGTATACGTTCTTTAAAGAGATTACATCTTGTTACTATGATGTAACTAAATTGGAAGCCATCAATTACCTTTTAAGTCTATGGTTATATACAACTCAAATATTACTTAGTGAAATGTCTCCATGTCAAGGAAAATAATGAATCCAAAATATTTTTCCTTGTTTCCTTATATGGAAGTGTCAGTGTCAAAAAAAAACACCTAATTCTCAGTAAGTTGTAGAAATGGACAGAAGCAGCAATCTGTCTATTATTTTAGAGTAAATGTCTCGGGCTGACATCACAGTCTAGGTATGTTTGTTGTCATCATGTACAATATTCTACACATGCTTAATCTTGGCTCTCAAATGAGAGTATGGCCAACAGCTAAGAAACAGGAGCAACGTGGTCTTCCAGCACAAGCTTGTCAGTTTGGATGCAAACAATTTTAGAGTGCAAAAATCTAATCTGCTAATAGGCTGTTTATGACATAATCAGTTTTCAAACTAGCCTAAACAAATCTGTTTTCACCAAAGGGTATTCCCTAAAATTTCACTTAAAAGTTTGTAAGGTCTTAGGGTTTGGGGGAAGAAAATAGAAGGGAAATTGATTCATTGCTCATTTTTGTAAAGGATAGATTCAAGGGTCCTACATGGAATGGATGCCAAAATCTGGAGTGCTTTCTTTCACTCCTTTTCTTCTTTTAAAATTTACTCTCTGCCTTCCTTATCTCTTCCTACTCTTAGAAAGGATCAATTTAGAGAAGTTCATGTCAAGGTTGAATTTTGTGCAAAAGGATGAGAAGAAGGACTTGTTAATCCCACTTCAGTCATGAGTGGCAACAATAATTACCATCAGAGAACAANTTTCTCTTACCTTGGGCTCAGCTACCCTGCGTCAGAGGTCAGTGGCAGCCAGGAGGAGCTACCCCACATCCGAGGTCAGGGTGGCGGCCGGGAGGAGCTACCCAGCATCCGAAGCCAGTGGGGGCCGGGAGGAGACATCCCACATCCAAGGTCAGGGACGGTGGCTGGGAGGAGCTATCCTGCGTCCAAAATCAGGGGTGGCTGGGAGGAGACACCCCATATCTGAGGTTAGGGCTGGCAGCTGGGAGGAGCCACCTCACGCCTGAGGCCGGGGCGGTGACCCTGAGGAGCCACCCTGAGCCTAAGGAAAGGGACTAGATAGGAGAAAATGATTTTTTGGTTTCTGTTCAATATTTCATTTTTTTTGTAAGTGCAAGACTAAAAAGTTTAGCTGAAAATTAATGTGGTAAATATTTACTCCCTCATATTCTTTACTTTTAAATTTGAAATTACTTTAAAATGTTTCCAATGAATCAGCTCTTCTCATCATGTATCCCAGTATTGGAGTTTCATGAATTGGAAAAACTGATGCTGAAGCTGAAGCTCCAATACTTTGGCCACCTAAGACAAAGAACTGACTCGTTGGAAAAGACCCTGATCCTGGGAAAGATTGAAGGCAGGAGGAGATGGGGATTACAAAGGATGAGATGGTTGAATGGCATCATCGATTCAATGGACATGAGTTTGAGCAAACTCCAGGAGATAGTGAAGGGTAATGAAGCCTGGCATGCTGCCTTCCATGGGGTCACAGATTTGGACATGACTGAGCAACTGAACTGAACTAAAGCATTTGATGCAAAACATCACTTCTAAGAGTTTTCAGAACAGGTTACATGATCAAACTAATATAAAGAATGTAAATGCAATAGTTTTCCCCCTGGAAGGTGGCAAGGCATGTTACTAATATGAAAGATTGTAAGAAATCTCAGGGGAAAGAACTATTTAATTTTGTTCATCCTAACCCATGCTAATTTGATCACCAGAGATTTTTTTTTTTTTTAACTAAGCATCTCATAAAACACTCTAGTTACCTTGGAAAATTCATTTGTAAAATGAACCTTTCAAGAGAGTGTCAAATTATGCAGAGATGTCAATGAATATGGATTAAGAGAAACCATCACATATGGTGAATGGGAATTCACTGGTGTTTTCCAAGACAGAGCTTTAGAAGAAAGTGAGTTATAAAGGAGAAAGTAGGAAATTTAGCGTATGTGTGGAAGACTCAGTTAAAGGGAGAAGGAAATGTTTATAATTTGAAAATGAGAAGTGGAATGCATATTTTTTGTCAAACTTGGTTTAATATTTGTAGTTTAATTTATGCTATAAATTAGATATAGATCTGGATCTATAGATATGGATCTGAAATTGGATATAGTCTTAAGCATGGGTATAAATTTCATAATCACCATATCTTGAGGAAGATGGAATTGAGGAAAAGAAAAAGAACTCTTAAAGCAATGTCTCTCAAAATATTGAGGCACTAGTTTAAAATTACCCAAAGACATGGGTCCAAATAAACGGTGTTTCAGAGATAAATCTTAGGTAATAAAAGTCTGTTCATTTTCTGATTCATTTAATTTGAAGACAAAAAACTTAACTGTCCCTTAACAGTGACTTTGCTCAGAGAAGCTAGGTAACAATTATTGTGATATGGAATTGTCACCATTAAAAACAGTATAATCAGGATTTTTTTAAGTTTAAAATTCCAAGCTCATTAAAGATAAGCATCAGCTTCAAAATTACTGCAGTGCACTCAGAGGGCACAGAAAGATGTGGATGAACTCATCCCTCTAGGCCCTTTTGGTCATGCTGCTTTTGAAGGTCACCAGCTATGACAACACGCTTGGAGAAGTTCTGCAGAGGAGAGGCAGGTCAGCTCTGTGTACAGAAAAGTCTCCACTACTCTCATTCAAATGAGGCTTCAGATAATCAGTCCAAACAAGGAAGATCTGAGGAAGGTTACATTACATGCTGCTTTAGTTTGATGATTTTAATTCTTCATAGAAAATTTCCTTTCCTTTCAGAATCTTTTATGCTTTTGTTATTAGAGAGAATAATGGTTTTTGTTCTGTTGATTTCTTACTGTAAAATTTAATCAATTGTGCTTCTTGCATTTTAAATCACATTAACCATGATTTTCTTATAGTAATATTGTGATCTTAATATTGAGTATACATGGGAAATGTGTGTGTGATGGTTCAAAAATACTAATGAATTATTGAAAATCANTTGGGGTGGGGAGGACCCGGCTGTGCCGGGAGGCGCGTTAGAGGACGAAACCTCCCCTCTCCAAGCTGGCCTGCTTCGCTTGGTCCGCCTGGAGCACGGGAGCAGCTGTCGTGTGGCCTTTGGGACCCCTTGGTGGGGCTGGTGGCATCCCCAGGGTCACAGTCTTCAGGAAGCTCAGGCCCGAAGGCCCTGAACGTCAGCCGGGTCCAGGATCAGAATGTCTTACCGGCTCCAAGGGTGGGGTTCACTGTGTGTATTTGTGTGTATGAGTAAAATGCTTTATTTCTTTTTAGGTAATTGTTTTTCTTACTGGACTTGATGGGTTCTCCTAGCTCCACTAGCAAGAAATTGGGTTTAAATTCCCCTCAGCCCAGATCCTAAAGGATCGGGCTGAAAGCGGGGACCACAGTGCCCTGTAGCCTCCCCAGGACCAGCAGGGGCTGGTTCTGCCCATACCTGAGGCTCCCTAGACAGGAGGGCAGGGGAGGGTGTGCAGCACCCCAGGATGGGAGCCTCAGCAAGGTCCCAGGTGGGGAGGATGCTCCTGGGTTTGTACCAGCCCTCGGGCGTCTCCTCTTGCCCTGTAAAGGTGGTTGGCGGAGGGACGGA
>SJYV01038011.1:0-13433 GCA_006410875.1 Neotragus pygmaeus | reverse complement strand
TAGAATAATAAGAACCGTTTTTCAACAAATGGAAAAATACTAATCCAGGTCTTTATGATACAGTAGTGGACATTCACCTTTTGGGGTGGGCAGAAGCTCCCTAATACCCAATACTGTTCCCACTGGGAGTAATCCTCCCAATACTGCCCGTTACACTGGACCAAGATGAACAAGCAAACACCCCATAACCCACTCTCTGTCAGCAGGGCTGAGGTCCAGACTGATGCTCCTGTTGAGACTGTTCCTACAGACAGTCATGTACAGATTCCAGGCTGGGAGGCAGGGACGCATCGCAGCAAGGCCAGTGGAGGCGGAGGCTGGGGGGGCGGGTGCTTGCAGTGGAGCCCGTCAACCATTCCCAGGCTAACTTCTTCACCCACGTCCTTCTGCAGCTCCTGCCCTCTTCTGAGCCTGGTTTTCTGTCAGTTCCAATCAGAAAGCCTGCTGACACACTCCTCAGCTCAGCCAGTGTCCATCTCTGAGGCTTATGGCCAAACCCCTGACTTTGTGGTGGAGGAACGCAGGTAGTAACATTTTAAAAGAGCCCACCTTTTTCTTATTTTTTTCGAACTTCCTTTGTGGCTCAGCTGGTAAAGAATCCACCTGCAATATGGAAGACCTGGGTTTGATCCCTGGGTTGGAAAGACCCTCCGGGAGAAGAGAAAGGCTACTCACTCCAGTATTCTGGCTTGGAGAATTCAATGGACTATAGTCCATGGAGTCACAAAGAATCAGACGCAACCGAGCAACTTTCACTTTCCCTGGTGGCTTAGACAGTAAAGAATCTGCCTGCAGTGAGGGAGACCCAGGTTCAATTCCTGGGTTGGGAAGATCACCTGGAGAAGGAAATGCAACGTATTCCAGTATTCTTGCCTGGAGAATGCCATGGACGAAGGAGCCTGGTGGGCTACAGTCCACGGGGTCACAAAGAGTCAGATGCGACTGAGTGACTAACACTTTTCTTTTACTTTTGATTACTAAAGGTGAGTGATTTGTATTGTTTAAACCATTTCAAACCGCCACCACACAGGGCTGCCTCCCTTTCTAGTTTAGGAAAGATGAAAAGAGGCAAAATTGTGACAGGGGCAAACATGCACTTATGTGGCATGTTTAAAGAGGTAGAGAGATTCCAATAGTGATTTCAAATATCCTAGGAACATTTCAGAAAAAAAAAAANAATGCAGTGGTAAAGAATGCACACACACACACAGAAATTATAACTTAAACTAGAAAACAAACATCTACCTGATCATCCAGAAACTGAAGTTGGTATTTCTCACCCTGATTATTTGATAGGAGAGCTTAAGCAATTGCTATAAAGGATTTCAGAAAATTCTGCAATAATCTCAAACCTCGAAGAAGAATACAAAGCTATAAAAGTGTGTGGCCTGGACTTCCCTGGGTTTTCAGGGGTTGAGACTTCGCCTTCTACTGCAGGGGGTATGGTTCAAGAGCTTAGATCCCACATGACTCATGGCCACAAAACCAAAACAGAATTAATATTGTAAGAAATACTCTAAAGGGTTTAAAAATGGTTCACATCTTTAAGAAAGTGTATGGCCTTACACGTGCAAATGCACACCTGGCTGAAGATATACTGTAATGGGATATAGATGTGTATTATAACCAAGAAAATGGAACTTTTCAAGACTAGACTCTAAATCAGAGTCACAGTTAGTCTGTATCAGGCCTCAGTGGGAATCAAAAATAGACCTCTCCTTCAGATAAACTCAGCCCATCACGTCTTCCAATCGGGGTGTAGAGCAAGGCTGGATTTAGCACCATCTGCCTCCTTGATGGGGCACTCGTATGGAGGACACAGCCTGCATGGTCCATGTGGTTGCCTACCTAACCGAGTGACTCCCAGCCCTCCCAGAGCCACTTTCTATAAAGTATATTTACCAGGGGAAAACGTATAGATGGAATTAGAACATACTGTTCAGATTTCCTATGTTATTTTTAGGACTGAATATATTTTTACTTTCTCTATTCATGCGTGTACTATTGTAAGGGGTTTGAACCAGCTCTTATTTTATGTATTTAAATACCCTTTGCAACCCGACAGGACTGTGTAGGCCACCAGGCTCCTCTCTCCCTGGGATTTCCCAGGCAAGAATACTGGAGTGGGTTGACATTTCCTTCTCCAGGTGATATTTCCAACCCAGGGATAGAACCCAGATCTCGTTTGGATTCTTCACCATTGAGCCACCTGGCAAGACCTTAAATAGGCTTGCTGCTATATAAAAATGTCAGACATACCGTCTTGAATTCTAGAGAGTATAATCTACAAGTGTTTTAATATGCTTTCCAGCTCCTGAACCCATTCAAGCTTTAGTATAAAGTCATATGAAAATGAACATTCAGAAGTAAAACTATGGGCAGAAAACAAGTTAATATACATTTGTTGGGTCGGTTGGAATCTAAAATCATAGTAAAATTGTGATACACCTGAAGTGAGTCATTTGCATTTTATGAGGCAATAAAAATTCAAGATTATATATAAATATCATTTGGATTTCCTTAATTTCTCTTTATTACAACTGGAAATGAATTGTAACAGACTTCATCTTTAATGCCTCAGTATTGCTTAGTATCATTTTGTGGATAATCTCCCAAAATGTTATCATCATCCATCCATTTAGTATCAAAAATATTTAAATGACATTCAGTCCAGCAACTAAAATGAAACTTATTGCACACTTAAAAAACTGTAATCTCCTGGAAAGCAAAGTAAAAAACTGTATCTCTTGGATTCCAGAAAAGTACAATAGCAGCTTTATGTAGAATCGATTCAATGGCTGCACAGAATGCAGACATGATCTGAAGGAGTGTTTAATATTCCACAACAAAACATTCAGACATATCATTTGTTCAGTTTTCTGTTTTATTTACAGCCATGAGATTGTCCATCAACCGGTGACAAAGTATTACCACTACCTCTCAGTTTACCTGTAAAGCGAATCTCAGCTGAGAGTGAGCATGACCTAAATGACTGGCACTGGCTCTGGCCGGAGGAGGANTTTTCTGTTTTATTTACAGCCATGAGATTGTCCATCAACCGGTGACAAAGTATTACCACTACCTCTCAGTTTACCTGTAAAGCGAATCTCAGCTGAGAGTGAGCATGACCTAAATGACTGGCACTGGCTCTGGCCGGAGGAGGAATGGCGTGCGAATGCTCCAGCAGGGGATTTTTGGCCACAGTGTACACTTCGTCATCGCAATGGTTATTTGATTTGAGAGAACAGAACCAGGAAGTCTCTGGAATTCAATTTAAGACATTTAACGGGGAAGTTCAGAATGATGGCAATAGCCGCAGAGCTTCTAAAGCTTTTAGATGTAGAAGTGCTACCAAACCTTTGCTTGAATTAGAAAATTGTCCTGTTCATAGAAGAAATTGGAGAAGATTAGCAAAAGAGATTTTCGGTAGAATAAAATGTGCTTTCATTCCAGAGACAAGACCAATAAGTTTATACAGTGAAATAACACATCAGTGAATGATGTGCNACCTTTGCTTGAATTAGAAAATTGTCCTGTTCATAGAAGAAATTGGAGAAGATTAGCAAAAGAGATTTTCGGTAGAATAAAATGTGCTTTCATTCCAGAGACAAGACCAATAAGTTTATACAGTGAAATAACACATCAGTGAATGATGTGCAGGGCTTCTCTGGTGACCAGTGGTTCCGATTCTTTGCGTCCAGTGCAGGGGGCGTGGGTTCAACCTGGCCGGGAACTGGGACCCCATGCATGCCATGTGGCAATCCGCTGATGAGTTCCCTGGGATTTTTCCTTGTCTCTTATATATCCTAGCCAAGTGCTAAAGAAGCTTGCAACTAGAAATGTCGAGTAATACAGACCTACCAAAGCCTCAAGAAAATCCCCTTTTATCTAGGTGAAGCACCAGAATAGGGTGATCCAGTAGACTGGTTGCTTCTGTCCTTTTTGTTCTTGAGATTTCAAACACCAGGGAAAGGCGGTGTCCATCTCCCACCCCAACAGATACTGAGTTAGCTGTTCACCTTCCCCTCTCCTCCCTCCACGTAGGAGGAGGCAGCCCTCCCGGCAGAACCTCTGAGCTCTGGTGGCCCTGAGCTGTGAAGGTGGGTGCCCCTTGCTCACTGAGCCGGAGTGAACGCTTACCTTCCCTCCCTGCAGTAAGAGGGAGGCACTGCTCCTTCCTAGTGGATCCTGTGAGCAGAACTCTGACAGTGACGCTCCCCAGGCAGCGCTAAGAAGGCTGTGGGGTACAGTCCTGTCTTCGGAGGCACTCACAGGGAAGCAGAGGCTTTATAAACTAAACTGACATTTGGACCACAGTCTGCACAGATGAGAGCTCCCTGCTGGCTCAGTTGGTAAGAATCCGCCTGCAGTGCAGGAAATCCCAGTTCGATCCCTGGGCTGGGAAGATGCCCTAGAAGAGGAAATGGCAATCCACTCCAGTATTCTTGCCTGGAGAATCCCATGAACAGAGGAGCCTCGTGGGCTACAGTCCATGGCATCGCAAGGAGTTGGACACGGCTTAGTGACTAAACCACCACACAAATGAACCAGGATTTCTGACCCTACCCTAACAGGTTGACTGCCTGCTTAAATAGAAGACTTGAAAAGGAATCCGAGTTATACAACACAATAGCTAAAATGTGAAGATACAATCCAAAAGTATCTGTCACATGGAAAGTCAGGACAATCCCAGGTCATCTGAGCAACTGTAACCAGCAGATGCCAACACTGAGACCATGTGGATGCTGAAATTACCAAATAAGTGTTTTAAAGCAGCTATCCTAAAAATGCTCCACAGAGCAGCTATGAACATTCTTAAATCACAAATGAAAAATTAGAAAAGCACAGCTAACAGATGGAAGAAGTAAAGAACCAAATTCTAGAAATTTAGAAACGAAAATGCAATCGCTCAGAACAGGGCAACTTAGTAGCAGGACAACAGTAATGGGAAGGAAAGAGTGAAACGGAGACAGAAAAGCGGGAGGGATCCAGTCTGAACAACAGACGGAAAGCAGAATCATGCAAAGGTAACAGAAACTACGGGATGGGGGAGCCCGGTGGGCTTCCGTCTATGGGGTCGCCCAGAGTCAGACACGACTGAAGCGACTGAGCAGATGGCAGAACACAAACTGAAGTAAACGACACCGTCCTCTCACACATGCATTAACTTGGCAAAACCTGGGAAGCACCACTGTGTTGGTGTGGAGAGCAATAAGGTCTCTGACATGCTGCTGGTGGAAAGCGAGTAAGTGTCAGCTCTTTGGCGGTATCTGGTGGTGATGATGCGCACAGAAGCCCAGCATCCAGTACTTCTAAGACTCATATTCTACAGAAATTCTACCACATGTGCACAGGGAAGTTTATTAAATTGTTAGTTGGAGGGTTGTTTGCAAAAATGAACAATGAAAACGTTATCAGTTGAAAAGTTATGTTTTAGATCACTCAAACATTCACCATCTGAGCCACCTGGGAAGCTCTTTCTTGACTACAGAGAAATTAAAAGGAATTAGTTATGTTTCCATATACTAACACTTAGGGTGAGTGAAAAAGTGCAAATTAAGTAACATTTCAGAGTATGAAACATGTGTTTATTAATGTAAGCATTAATAATTAATTTACTACTAATGTAAAAAAATTAAATAACACCATATATTTATCATGAATATACAAAGGTGTGGTAGAGTACTGATGTACTGATCAGTGGGGTTATATGCTAATTACAATTTCTGGCTGTACAGAAGTGGATTGCAGGACTTCCCTGCCATCCAGAGGCTGAGACTCCCTTCAGAGCAGGGTGTGCAGGCTTGACCCCTGGTCGGGAAATAAGATCTCACAAGGCTTGCAGCCAACAAATGAAAACACAAAGCAGAAACAATATTGTAACAAATTCAATAAAGACTTTAAAAACAATGGGCCACAGAAAAAAAGATTTTTTTAAAAAAAGCTGACTATTTGAGGAAAGCGCCAAAATACACCTCAAGAACCATGACTTATTACTTTATTTTAAAAATATTTGAAACCAGTATAGCATAATACTGCTATTTTGTTAAATCTGGTCGTGAAGGAACATCATNAAGATTTTTTTTAAAAAAGCTGACTATTTGAGGAAAGCGCCAAAATACACCTCAAGAACCATGACTTATTACTTTATTTTAAAAATATTTGAAACCAGTATAGCATAATACTGCTATTTTGTTAAATCTGGTCGTGAAGGAACATCATATCTCTGCTGTACTTTCTGTATAGGTTTTTATAACAGGGTAAGCCCTGTTATATAATGCACAGTGTTTCAAACAGTCTATTTTTCTGAAAAGTATAGCTCTCTTGTAGACCTCCTGGAGCACCAAGAATGAGATATTTACCCTGCAGAGTCAGATTTCCTGTGTTCTTTAGTCTCACTCTAATTTTCTCCTAACTTGTACTTGTCCTTCATTTACCATCAAGATATTCTGAGTCTCATTAGAAAGAGCTTTACTTAATTTAACTCTTTCATTTCCAAGTAGCAATCATATGTAATTTTCTGGGAAGATGGAAACCCCAGCCAACAAGAGGCTAACATCCAAGAAGAGGGTAGCTTCACTTATTTTCTCTTTCTACTCAGAGTATTTTTATTTTAATTTTATTATATATATAAATATAATAAATATATAAAGACATTATTTTAATTACAATAAAATATTTTGTTCAGACACTGAAAATGTAGAATGTAGACACTGTTGGGAGAAACTAAAGGTCAGTTCAAATACATTTTAATAATTATTTTAGGACTAATAATCTGAATCATAATAACAAAAATAGTAAGTATTACTTATCAATCTTATGGGCTTCTCAGNACAATAAAATATTTTGTTCAGACACTGAAAATGTAGAATGTAGACACTGTTGGGAGAAACTAAAGGTCAGTTCAAATACATTTTAATAATTATTTTAGGACTAATAATCTGAATCATAATAACAAAAATAGTAAGTATTACTTATCAATCTTATGGGCTTCTCAGACGGCATTGGTGGTAAAAAACCTGCCTGTCAATGCAGGAGATATAAGAGAGACTGTTTAGTTCCCTGGGTTGGAAGATCCCCTGAAGAAAGGCATGGCCATCCACTCCAGTATTTTGCCTGGAGAATTCCATGGACGGGGAGCCTGGCGGGCTGTAGTCTATACGGTCACAGAGCTGGGATTGACTGAAGCAGCTTAGGACGCAGGCATGTGCTAAGTCGCTTCAGTCGTGTCCGACTCTGTGCGACCCTATGGACAGCAGCCCACCAGGCTCCTCTGTNTCCATGGACGGGGAGCCTGGCGGGCTGTAGTCTATACGGTCACAGAGCTGGGATTGACTGAAGCAGCTTAGGACGCAGGCATGTGCTAAGTCGCTTCAGTCGTGTCCGACTCTGTGCGACCCTATGGACAGCAGCCCACCAGGCTCCTCTGTCCACAGGATTCTCCAGGCAGTAACACTGGAGTGGGTGGCCATTTCCTTCCCCACTTTAGCACACGTAGCACATGCCAATGTTACCATTGCTATTTTACTATTTTAGGTGGCTATGGTGCAAAATAATTCACAATGCAAATCTCATGTGAGAGACAATATACAAATAAACCTTATGTAACTCTTATGTAAGAGTGTAGCACTGACCCACAATTTGAAGCAATGAGTTCCGGAAGCCAAACTGTCATCTCTATAGCAATTAATCCCAAGGGTCAAAACTCAAGAACAGCCCGCGGTCCCAATTTTTCACCTTGGCTTCCAACTGAAAAACCCTGTTATGCTCTCCTCTTCACAAAGGATGCCCACTTCTCATCAGGCAGCCTCCAGCTTTCCCAACCACCCACAGCCAACGAGGGCAGACTTAAAACACTCCCTTTTCCCACGATCAAGCTTTCACACTCTTCTGCCTGCCTCTGAGTCTCCAGTAAAGCTGGGTGAAGGTGTCTGATTGCCTTCCTTTAGCAACCGAAGAGTAAAGAGTGTTTGCTTGTTCTTGTTTTGTTGGTCTTCATTTATTTCCACATGTATATCACGAACTTTATTCCTCCTGAGATCCCGATAAAGAAAGGTGTTACTATTCCCATTTGAGGAAAATGAGGCAAAGGAAATCATACATAAATTGCCAAAGAGAGCACACACACAAAAATAAGCTAAGAGCTGTGATTTGAACTTATGATTCCAGAGCCTGTCCCGTAGTATTACGAAACCTACATTAAAGTGTCTTAAATAAAATCGCTAGTGTCAGGCAGGAAGGCGTAAGCTGTGTCCCAGTGACACATGCCCTCTGAAATCTCAGGAGGCAAACATCACAGAAGATTAGCCTTTGCTTGTGCTCCATAAACACCGCCTGTTGCTTGAAAGCGCTATTCGCATCTTTTCACCTGTAACCAGGCTGATCATACAGCTATCATTGATGGCCGAGGGAAAGAGAGAGCAAAGATTGCATGTGAAAGTGAAAGTGTGAAGTCGCTCAGTCGTGTCCGACTCTTTGCGACCCCGTGGACTGTAGCCCTCCAGGCTCCTCCATCCGTGGGATTCTCCAGGCAAGAGCACTGGAGTGGGTGCCATTTCCTCCTCCAGGAGATTGCACACTGGCTCTAAATGCTTCAGCCCAGGGACTTCTCTGGTGGTCCAGTGGTTAAGACTCTGCTTTCGATGTCGGGGGCCAGGGTTTGACCCCTGGTCAAGGAGTTAGATCCCACACGCTTCAACAAAGACCCTGTACCCCACATGCAAAGATCACTATATGCTGCAATCAAAACCTGGCACAGTCTAATAAAAAAATAAATATACTTTAAAAAATAATAAAGCTTCCAGCCAGAAATGACACTCATCACTTCTGCTTAGGTTGTCATTGGCCAAAATGGGCCATATATTCACCTAGGTTTAAGATGCCTAGTTTTAAGGTACTATTTTTCCATGTATGTGGGAAGAAGAATGATTAATTCAGCAGCTGAAAAAAATAATATAAACAGTCTTTGTTGCTTAAATCCCTTAACCATATTATAAATAAAAAGGACTCTGATTCTTCTTCAAAGTAAAGTCCAGTTCAATGGTAAAAATACAAATATTCTTTCTTTGATTCTAGTGTACTTAAGCCTCAGTAATATGAGGGGATGTTCAGTAAAGTAGATTTGAGTGGTTTAAAGAGACTGTTGAGTCTTTGAATGCACATAGACCTATAAATACATATCAACATCGTGGGTATTCACATCATGGCCATAAATCTCCTAACAGGTGGTGTTGGGATACTTCCAACCTCAGCGGGTCCCTGACTCAGTGGCCTCTGACGTATCAGCATCATAACCAGTAATGGAAATAGAATCCCATCTGGAGTCTCTTTTTATCTTGGGTGACAGTTCAGAGCATTGCTTCATTATTTTCTCAAATAAATAGCATAGTTCACTGCAGAAAATGTTGATAAGCAAAAAATTAAGTAAAGAAAAATTTGTGCATGATTATATGATCCAGAAGGAATAGCTATTAATGCCCTCTGTTTGCTCTGTAAACTTTTTTCTTCCTTGCATCAGTCCAGTGCTTACCACACAGTAGGCCTTGAATAAATTTTGAATGAGTGAATGAATATGCATATTCACATTTACATATATGCATCGCAATAAAAATGAGAAGATACTCTTTTAAATAGTGTTCCTTTCCAAAATGGATCTATAAATATACAATGAGTTGCTCTTAAAAACAAACAATTTGATATGGGATATGAAATCACCAATCTGAATATCTACATATAGCAAAGCTTCTCCTACATTAAAGAAAAATTCTTAATCTTGGTGAATTCAGGATTTCCCAACCTTATTGAACAGATATATATATATATATATTTTATTTCATGTCAGCTGAATCCAGAAATGTAAATCATTTCCTCTCTTACAGTCTCATCATAAAAATCTCATCCTATCCATGACCTTGAAATAGGCCACTTCATGCCCTCTTAGACATCTTGTATCCTCTTTACTGTTTATTGGATCAACTATGAACTTCTGATCCAAGACAGGCAAATCAGAGGCTGTTCAAAAATATAAGAATTTGGGCATAGGCACTCATTTGGAAAACAAATGGAAAATCAGACATTGAGGCCATTGTTTAAGGACAATATGTAAGTAGATCAATGAACTGAAAAACTGAGTGGAGAGAAAGTAAATAATGAAGCAGATACACAATGAGAAAGTCAGAGACAATCAATTCCTTAGAGAGAGGGAGGGAAGTTTCCTGCCAATGACCCAATTCCCCTGAGCCTAACGTTCACAAGTGGATTCTAAAAATTCTGTTACATCTTTATATTTAATGTCATTTTTAATCAAACTTATTGTTAGCAGTAAACACAACTACTGCCATTTTTCTTAAAGAGTATATAATAGTAAGTCCAGTCACTCAGTCGTGTCCGACCAATTGCGACTCCACAGTCTGCAGCACGCCAGGCTTCTCTGTCCTTCACGACCCCCAGACTTTGCTCAGACTCACATTTGAGCCATCTGATATACTTGAATAATCAAGAGGTTTTCAACAGACCTCCTTCATTCTAGACAAGTTCAGTTTAAAAAGACCTAACCCTTCCTGTCCCTTGTCTCTCCCACCTCTGTGTCTCTCCCTTTTACTTTTTCTCTACTCCAATCAAGATGAAGCAGGTTCAAACGCTGCTGCCTTTGTCCCTCCTCCCCTACGCAGCAAGTCTCCTGAAATAGCTGTCATGGGAAAATAGAATCTTATGGATGTACCTGCGTTATCTAAGACTGCCACATTGCACTCTGATACACTAAAGAAAATCCCCCTTTTCTTGATAAAGCCAGGTTTTCACACTATTGGTGCCAATTTAAAGAAACAAACAAATGAAAAAAAATCTCATTTGACTGTCAAAGCTGAAAAATCACTTGCTTGTTTCAGGGAGAGTCTTTATTGAAACCTAGAAAGTCATTTCTTCAAAGGGGATCAAGGGTGGAGAGAGGAAAGTCTCCAGAACAACAATATTTACATGATATGGCAAGGTATCTGAAAATGCTTTTAAGCACTTTTTCTATTATACACAATTAATTATAGGTTCAGAGCAATATAAGCCAAACACAAAACAAGTGTGAAAACCAAAACAGTGGGAAAATATATAGGAGAGTCTCCTATAGTAAAAAAGAAATAAAATTTTGTGGGAGAAATATTGTACAGGAAGATAGCTTGTTAGCTAGGATCTGAACATTTAAAATACACTGACATACACCTTTCCTGCTGATAGTCAAACTTTTATAAATGCTGAAAGAATAACTTAATGCACTTGATATTTTTACAACAGAATAGAAATGCAAGTTCATATCCTCTATTAGCTCGAAAATCTTCACAGTTAGAAGCCAACAAAGCGAGTCACATAACCACAGGCTATGGGTATATTGTCTTTGTTAGACCTACCTGCATACTTTGGAAAGCAACATTTTATCGTCTACCATCATAAAAGTGTCAAGAGACCCTTCCTAAAAAGATGCTAAACCTCTGGCAGGCACAAGAATGAGCTACTTAAAGGCCTGTGCTGTGACTGTATTTTAACTTTTTACATCCTTCATGTGAAGATCCCAGAGCGCATTTTGTATTATTCTGTGACCTGTTTTTGTATCTGTGTAAACTGGTAACTTCTCTGGATGATGTCAGAGTCAAAATAAATTTAACCTCTTGCTGTAGTTTATAACGTGGCCGGTCCTCTTTTCTGCTATTTAGCTCTCTACAAACGCATGGGCTGGTGAAAACCTAGCAAGGTAAGGGTATGCAAGAATAATAAGCTGTCTTATGTCACGTTCACCTGATTGCACAGAAAGCATGGCACTGAGATACACTGAGAGTTAAAGAGGAACCAGGTTTAACCTCTGCTTAACTTTATTACTGATGCGCGTCAGTCGCTCAGCTGTGCCTGACTCTTTGCAACCCCATGACCTGTAGCCCACCAAGTTCCTCTGTCCGTGGAATTCTCCAGGCAAGAAGACTGGAGTGGGCTGCCATTCCTTCTCCGGGGGATCTTCCTGACCCAGGGCTTGAACCTGGGTCTCCAACATTGCAGGCAGATTCTTTACCGTCTTTCCCATCAGGGAAACTGGACAGCTTTATTAGCCACTTTCTTTTTACTTTTACCAATTAATTGATTTTTTTGTTTACTTACTTTCTTTTTCTAAGCGGAGTTGAAAAATACTACTATCTTTTTCTTAACTAAATTTCTAAGGCAAAATTTTATCCAATATCATAGATAATCAGAGATGGCAGGCTGCAGATTCTAAAATCTAGAGCTGAAAATGTATTCTCTATTAGTTCCTTACATATTTACTTAATTGACCAAGAGCTTATCTTCCTTCCTGAAACCCTATGATTACCTTCTACATGGAACATTCTTAACACTTTAGCATAAGGCTCACTGACTCAAATCAGTTTCAATCCCAAAATGATGTTTTATGGGATGCTATATAAATATCAACTCTTTCTACTTTAAAGCATCCGACACAATGTCTAGCTTGTTTATACACTGTAATTAAGGCTTGAAGAAACAAACAATGTCCTAGCTGGATTAGAATTTAAGTATAATCTGAAACCTGAGTCCGATATTTCAAGGGATGCTCATATTTTGAAGCATCTGAAATTACAAATCCAAAGTAGTTCAACAATCCTCAGTTCAAATACATTGCCAAAGGACACAACGTTATCCAGTTTCTAAACTTCCTTGTTCCATTTCTCAAGAGAAAGTCACTGAAGGATGCAAAGGGTCACGACATTTTGCCTGGGGTGTTTCCCACCAATTTAAAATGCTGTAAGAATGATGGAATGGGATTGCTAATTCTAATTCTCCCTGATTCTGTCACATGTCAATTTAATTCTTAGACCATCCAGAAAAACCTAAAAACAAAAACCTATAGCAACATCTTCTACAGAGCAAATATTGAACAAATTATTGTATCATTAACTACTTATGGTATGATAGATGTAACTATCTTTGATATTTACTTTGCTATTTTTAAATGTGGAGATTTTGACTATTTTCATTTTATGATTATCCTAAAGTTTTGGCTTCTATTAAAATGTATTTTTTTCTGAGAATTCTTGGTTTTATTTATGTTTTATCATTTCATTAAGAGTCTGCATGCCTTTTGTATCACTAACGTTACTTTCTGCCTTATTTTCTTCTAGTCTATACTTTTCGTTTTTGTCTGCATGTATTGGGAAATCATTCAAAAATGATTTCTTTATAACCAATGCATTGTCCTAAATTATTGCTGCAGTTCTTTGAATTCTTTTTTCCCTGAAGAACTTCATGTATCTCATCAACTGCTGCTTCTAGTGATGGCCAAGTTTTACTCAAAGTCAAGTGTTAGTCGCTCAGTCGTGTCTGACTCTTTGCAGCCCCGTGGACTGTAGCCCACCAGGCTCCTCTGTCCATGGAATTTCCCAGGCAAGAATACTGGAGTGGGT
>SJYV01038010.1:0-10726 GCA_006410875.1 Neotragus pygmaeus | reverse complement strand
TGAATGTTGAGTTTTAAGCCAACTTTTTCACTCTTCTCTTTCACTTTCATCAAAAGGCTCTTTAGTTCTTTGCTTTCTGCCATAAATGTGATATCATTTGCATATCTTCATGTTAATACTTCTTCTGGCAATCTTCATTCGAGCTTGTGCTTCATCCAGCCCAGCACTTCTCATGATATACTCTGCATATAAGTTAAATAATCAGGATGACAATATAAGCCTTGATGTACTCCTGTCCCATTTTGAACCAGTATATTGCTCCATGTCTGGTTCTAATTTTTGCTTCTTAACTAGCATACAGATTGTGCAGGAGGTAGATAAGATGGTCAGGTCAAATTGCTAACATTTGTTGGAACATAGGAAAAATAAGAGAATTCCAGAAAAGTATCTCTTCTGCTTCATTGACTACGCTGCAGCCTTTGGCCATGCTGCAGCCTTTGACTGCGGATCACAACAAACTGGAAAATTCTTAAAGAGATGGGAATACCAGACCACATTACCTGTATCCTGAGAAACCTGTATGCAGATCAAGAACCAACAGTTAGAACCAGACATGGAAAAGCTGACTGGTTCCAATTGGGAAAGGAGTATGTCAAGGCTGTCATCCTGCTTATTTAAATTTTAGGCAGAGTACATCATGCATATTGCAGAGCTGGATGAAACAGTAGCCAAAATCAAGATTGCAGAAAAAAATATCAATAACCTGAGATATGCCAGTGGCACCACCTTACTGGCAGTAAGCCAAGAAGAACTAAAGAGCTTCTTCATAAAGGTGAAAGAGGAGAGTGGAAAAGCTGGCTTAAAACTCAACATTCAAAAAACTGAGATCATGACATTCAGTCCCATCACTTCATGGAAAATAGATGGGGAAACAATGGAAACAGTGACTGACTTTATTTTCTTGGGTGCCAAAATCACTGAAGATGGTGACTGCAGCCATGTAATTTAAAGACAGTTGTTCTTTGGAAGAATATCTATACAAACTAGAAAATACATTAAAAAGCAGAGACAGTACTTTGCTTACAAAGATCCCTATCATTAAAGGAATGGTTTTTCCAGTAGTCATGTAAGGATGTGAGAGTTGAACCATAAGAAGACTGAGTGCCAAAGAACTGATGCTTTTTTTTTTTTAATCAATTAATTTAACTTAATTGGGGGATAAATTACTTTACAATATTGAGGTGTTTTTTGCCAAACATCAGCATGAATGAATGCTTTTGAATTGTGGTGTTGGAGAAGACTCTTGAGAGTCCCTTGGACTGCAGAGAGATAAAACCAGTCATTCCTAAAGAAAATCAAGCCTGAATATTAATTGGAAGGACTTGTGCTAAAGATGAAAATCCAATAGTTTGGCCAAAATTGTGAAGAGCCAACTCATTAAAAAAAGACCCTGATGCTAGCAAAGACTGACAGCAAGAGGAGAAGGGAATGAAAGAGGGCAAAATAGTTGCATGGCATCACCTACTCAATGGACATGAGTTTGAGCAAGCTCCAAGAGACAGTGAGTGTCAACTGCAAGTTGGCACCCACCAAGAGCATTGCCAATGGCGAAGCAACAAAGGCATTTGCCATCTGCCTCTATGGTACTGAACCCAATGCTGCTATAGCTGTTGACTTTAAACAACCTCTGAGGAAGTTCAGGGTGGAGTGGGGCACTCTGTGCTCCAGGGAATCTGGTGGGACAGGGCTTTAGTTGGATGTTTTTAGGAATAGATTTTATGATCTCAATTCTTGCATCTCCTTATATCAAGAGAAGCACTAAATACCTCCATGGTGACATCATATCCTCCTGACTAACACGCACACAAAAAATTGTAAAGTGAATACTTCATGGTATTGAACTCCCACTTCACCCAAATATTACATATGGACCTTCCCCGACTGCTGCTTTGGAGCAGTATGTCTGAGTTATCTGAGATGCTGCCTTCCAGGCTACAGGCCTCGTTTTGCCCCAGATAAAACTTAACTCTCACGTTGTACATATTTTTAGACGACATTCAGTTCAGTTCAGTNTCACCCAAATATTACATATGGACCTTCCCCGACTGCTGCTTTGGAGCAGTATGTCTGAGTTATCTGAGATGCTGCCTTCCAGGCTACAGGCCTCGTTTTGCCCCAGATAAAACTTAACTCTCACGTTGTACATATTTTTAGACGACATTCAGTTCAGTTCAGTTCAGTTGCTCAGTCATGTCCGACTCTTGCTGACCTCATGAATCGCAGCACGCCAGGCCTCAATGTCCATCACTAACTCCTGGAGTTCACCCAAACTCATGTCCATCAAGAAGGTGATGCCATCCAGCCATCTCATTCTCTGCCATCCCCTTCTCCTCCTGCCTCCAATCCCTCCCAGTAGCAGGGTCTCTTTCAATGAGTCAACTCTTTGCATGCAGTGGCAAAAGTATTGGAGTTTCAGTCTCAGCAATCAGTCCTTCTAATGAACACCCAGGACGGTCTGCTTTAGGATGAACTGGTTGGATCTCCTTGCAGTCCAAGGGACTTGCAAAAGTCTTCTCCAACACCACAATTCAAAAGCAATTCAATTCAAAAAAATTCAATTCAAAAAAAACTCAAAATTCAATTCTTCACTGCTCAGCTTTCTTCACAGTCCAACCCTCACATCCATATGTGACCACTAGAAAAACCATAGCCTTGACTAGATGGACCTTTGTTGGCAAAGTAACACATCTCCTTTTCTAATATGCTATCTAAGTTGGTCATAGCGTCTTTTAATTTCATGGCTGCAATCACCATCTGTAGTGATTTTGGAGCCCCCCCAAAATAAAGTTTGACACTGTTTCCACTGTTTCTCTATCTATTGCCCATGAAATGATATGACCAGATGTCATGATCTTAGTTTTATGAATGTTGAGCTTTAAGCCAACTTTTTCACTCTCCTCTTTCACTNCCCAAAATAAAGTTTGACACTGTTTCCACTGTTTCTCTATCTATTGCCCATGAAATGATATGACCAGATGTCATGATCTTAGTTTTATGAATGTTGAGCTTTAAGCCAACTTTTTCACTCTCCTCTTTCACTATCATCAAGAGGACCTTTAGTTCCTCTTCACTTTCTGCCATAAGTGTGACGTCATCTGCTTATCTGAAGTTCTTGATATTTCTCCTGGCCATCTTGATTCCAGCTTGTGCTTCCTCCAGCCTGGCGTTTGTCATGATGTAGTCTGCATATAAATTAAATAAGCAGGGTGACAATATATAGCCTTAAGACACTCCTTTTACTATTTGGAACCAGTCTGTTGTTCCATGTCCAGTTCTAACTGTTGCTTCCTGACCTGCATAGAGGTTTCTCAAAGAGGCAGGTAAGGTGGTCAGGTATTCCCACGTCTTTCAGAATTTTCCACAGTGTATTGTGATCCACAAAGTCAAAGGCTTTGACATAGTCAATAAAGCAGAAATAGATGTTTTTCTGGAACTTTCTTGCTTTTTCAATGATCCAGCGGATGTTAGCAATTTGATCTCTGGTTCCTCTGCTTTTTCTAAAACCAGCTTGAACATATGGAAGTTCAGAGTTCACGTATTGCTGAAGCCTGGCTTGGAGAATTTTAAGCATTACTTTACTAGCATGTGAGATGAGTGCAATTGTGCGGTAGTTTCAGTGTTTTTTGGCATTGCCTTTCTTTGGGATTCGAATGAAAATTGACCTTTTCCAGTCTTGTGACCACTGCTGAGTTTTCCAAATTTGCTGGNTACTTTACTAGCATGTGAGATGAGTGCAATTGTGCGGTAGTTTCAGTGTTTTTTGGCATTGCCTTTCTTTGGGATTCGAATGAAAATTGACCTTTTCCAGTCTTGTGACCACTGCTGAGTTTTCCAAATTTGCTGGCATATTGAGTGCGGAACTTTCACAAAATCATCTTTCAATATTTGAAATAGCTTAACTGGAATTCCATCATCTCCACTATTTTTTGTTTGTAGTGATGCTTTCTAAGACCCAGTTAACTTCACATTCTAAGAAGTCTGGCTTTAGGTGAGTGATCACACCATCTTGATTATCTTGGTAGTAAAAATCTTTTTTCTACAGTTCTTCTGTGTATGCTTGCCACCTCTTCTTAATATCTTCTGCTTCTGTTAGGTCCATATCATTTCNTAAAGAACCTGCCTGCCAATGAAAGAGACTAAGAGATGTGGGTTCAATCCCTGGGTTGGGAAGATTCCCTGGAGGAGGGCATGTCAACCCACTCCAGTATTCTTGCCTGGAGAATCCCATAGACAGAGGAGTCTGGTGGGCTATGGTCCATAGGGTGGCAAAGAGTCAGACATGGCTGAAATGACTTAGCACATACACACAGGCTAATAAGTGGCAGATCCAAAATTGGGACTCAAGTCTTCAGATTTTTAGGGCAAAGCTCTTGTTTTCCCCTTTGTCTTTTTTTTTTTTTTTCCTGCTCCATGGGCCTTGTGGGATCTTCATTCCCCAATGACCAAGGATCAAACCCAGGCCCTAGCAGTGAAAGTGCTGTGTCCTATTCACTCAACCACCAGACAATTCTCAAAGCTCCTATTTTAAATGACACCTTGCAAAGAAATTTCAAATTCATCTGTTGATCTCCATGTTGCAAGGTAATGGTTTAGTGCATTGTCTAAATAGAAACGAAATAAAATGAGATTTTGGAAAAGTATTTCAGTTGGGTGGATGCATTCAGGTGCAACTCACAAGTTAGGAAGCAGAAACGAGGCAAAAACTTTTAGGTCTCNGATCTCCATGTTGCAAGGTAATGGTTTAGTGCATTGTCTAAATAGAAACGAAATAAAATGAGATTTTGGAAAAGTATTTCAGTTGGGTGGATGCATTCAGGTGCAACTCACAAGTTAGGAAGCAGAAACGAGGCAAAAACTTTTAGGTCTCAGTCCCCAGCCAGCATACAAAAATGACTCTTGATTCTCCTGCCAACAGCTCCTGTAAGAATAATTTGGTACAGAAAGGACAGTAGAAAGAGGATCTATTTTAATTTCCTGGGGGTGACAACCTTATGAATATTTCCCCTATGAGCTAGGTCTTTGTCTTCTAAGTCACGAGGAGAAACCATCATTTGTCATCAGGGGAGGAACCCTGTCTCCCGCACAGCAGCCCGGGCAGTCCCAAGAGTATGCAGATGGCTATCAGGCAAAAGAGGCTGCCAGCGCTGGAGGCAAAAGCTGTGCTCTGGGGCCATACAGCTCTAGCTGAAAAATCTTGGAGAATGACTCAGTATGGATGCATGCGTGCTGAGTCACTTCAGTCATGTCCAACTCTTTGCGAGCTCATGGACTGTAGCCCACCAGGCTGCTCTGTCCATTGGAATCTCCAGGCAAGAATACTGGAGTGGGTTGCCATCCACCTGTAAAATAGGTAGAGAGGTGTGAGAACCAAATGGAGTGATACTGTAACTGAGCAGGATGCTCTGGGGCCTTCTCAGGACAGNTTTTCTCCTTTGCTTTTCACTTCTCTTCTTTTCACAGCTATTTGTAAGGCCTCCTCAGAGAGCCATTTTACTTTTTTCGGTGTTTTTTCCATGGGGATGGTCTTAATCCCTGTTTCCTGTACAATGTCACGAACCTCAGTCCACAGTTCATCAGGCACTCTATCAGATCTAGTCTATTAAATCTATTCCTCACTTCCACTGTATAATCATAAGGAATTTGATTTAGGTCATACCTGAATAGTCTAGCAGTTTTCCCTACTTTCTTCAATTTCAGTTTGAATTTGGCAATAAGGAGTTCATGATCTGAGCCTCAGTCAGCTCCTAGTCTTGTTTTTGCTGACCGTATAAGCTTCTCCATCTTCGGCTGCAAAGATTATAATCAATCTGACTTCGGTGTTGACCATCTGGTGATGTCCACAGGTAGAGTCTTCTCTTGTGTTTTTGAAAGAGAGTGTTTGCTATGACCAGTACATTTTCTTGGCAAAATTCTATTAGCCTTTTCCCTGCTTCATTCCACATTCCAAGGCCAAATTTTCCTGTTAGTCCAGGTGTTTATTGACTTCCTACTTTTGTATTCCAGTTCCCTATAATGGAAAGGACATCTTTTTTGGGTGTTAGTTCTAAAAGGTTTTGTAGGTCTTCATAGAACTGTTCAATGTCAGCTTCTTCAGTGTTACTGGTTGGAGCACAGGCTTGGATCACCATGATATTGAATGGTTTGCCCAGGAAATGAACAGAGATCATTCTGTCATTTTTGAGATTGCATCCAAGTACTGCATTTTGGACTGTTTTGTTGACCATGATGGCTACTCCATCTCTTCTAAGGGATTCTTGCCCACAGTAGTAGATATAATGGTCATCTGAGAGAAACTCACCCATTCCAGTCTATTTTAGTTTGCTGATTGCTGGAATGTCGACATTCATGCTTGCCATTTCCTGTTTGACTTCTTCAAATTTGCTTTGATTCCAGACCTACCATTCTAGGTTCCTATGCAATATTGCTCTTTGCTGCATTAGACCTTGCTTCTATTACCAGTCACATCCACAACTGGGTATTTTTTTTTGCTTTGGCTCCATCCCTTCATTCTTTCTGGAGTTATTTCTCCACTGATCTCCTGTAGCATAGCGGGCACCTACCGACCTGGGGAGTTCTTCTTTCGGTATCCCATTGTTTTGCCTTTTCATACTGTTCACAGGGTTCTCAAGGTAGGAATACTGAAGTGGTTTGCCACTCCCTTCTACAGTGGACCACATTATGTCAGACCTCTCCACCATGACCCGCCCATTTTAGGTGGCCCCACACGGCATGGCTTAGTTTCTTTGAATTAGACAATGCTCTGATATGTGTGATCAGATTGGCTAGTTTTTTTGTGATTATGGTTTCAGTGTGTCTGCCCTCTGATGCCCTCTAGCAACACGTACTGTCTTACTTGGATTTCTCTTACCTTGGATGTGGTGTTTCTCTTCACAGCTGCTACAGCAAAGCACAGCCACTTCTCCTTACCTTGGAAGAGGTTGCCCCTCCTGACCTTGGATGTGGAGTAACTCCTCTCAGCACTCCTGTGCCTGCACAGCTGACACTCCTTGGACGAGGGGTAGCTCCTCTCAGCCGTGCTTCTGCATGGTCCTTCACAGACATTATGGCAACCAAAGAAGTGACCCAGAGTGGACTTCCTTCCTTTGACTGGACTCCACAGTGAACCAGAACTTTGTACCAGCAGCACCCCCTTGTGCCCATCTGCATCCTCAGGAAGTGCAGACGAAGTTGGGTAAGTCTCTCCTAGTTCTCAAATATCGCATATTTGTTGAGCTTCTGAGTTTTACTTGGTGGTGGAATAGGTTACTTACCCCTTCCAGTAGGACAGATACTGGGGAAGGGCCGAGTGAAACATCCAGGGCATACACACTCATGGTCTAGACACTGAGTGGGGCTCTGTTGAAAGATATTGAGAAATTCCAACCCAGGGAAAATATACTGAGTGGAAAGCAGGCTGAAAGATGTCAGGGGAATTATCTACCCAGCGGAAAGATACAGGTAGATACAGGGAGCTTGATAGGGGAAAAAATCGAGGAATACTCAGGGCTTGACTGAAAGATGCCAGTGTCACATGGTCTGAATGATCCTGGTTGAGTGGTTAAGTAAAAGGCTGATGTGACACTTTACCTCAGTCTTATGGCTGTTATAGAATTTGTCTCACTTTGATAAAAGTGAAGAAAATAGTTTGAGGAAAAGATGGCAGAGGAGTAAGTGGACGTAGAGTACATCTCTCTCCATTTATACATCAGGAATACACCTTAGACACAGAAGTGCCTGAAGAACACCAGCTGAAAGTGGACAGGAAAACTTGACCAGCTGAAAAGAATATATAGGCCCACACAAAACTTGGTAGGACAAAGGAAGTTGTGTAATAAACAGGTGTATTAGTAGGACTGGACCTGCCCCTTATGGTTGGGGTAATTCAAGCAGATGTTCCATCCCCATATTGGGGCAATTGTCTGAGTCAGAGGAGAAACATTTAATGCTGAGAGTGAAACAGGTGATCTGTGGCAGCCTAAATAAAATGAGAATCAGACAGTCCTTGCCACAGCCATACATACCTTGGACAAGGACACAGGTCCCTTAGAAGGTGCAGTGACTGGGAGCTGGAGTTTAGGAATTGTGGAGCAATCCAAGGGTGAGGACTGCTGATTACCACAGAGAGACAGATCAAGGGGGGTATGAGGGAGGATACTGTGGTGGGAAAAACCTGTGGAGGAAATCCAGGCAGCCATGGAAGCAAGACAATACTGCTGAGTCACACACGGGGTAGAGCCATCACCAAAGCCTCTCTCTCCCCACATGCCAGCATAGATAGCTGGACAATTTGAGAAGTTGGCCCATCAAATTTCTGACACACTGAAAAACAGAGTAGGACCCCACCCGGGGTGCTCCTTTAAGTGACTGATGTGCTGAACTACAGAGTAGGACCCCATTCAGGGTGCCCCTTTAAGTGCCTGATGTTTCAGTTCACAGCCAGGGGGGCCCCTCTGTGTGCCTGAAGCACTGAAGAACCGAGAAGGCCCCCAGGCAAGCGAGTCCTCTAAGTCTGAAGGAGTGGAGCTACAGAGAAAGACTGATCAAAGTAGCCTTCTGATCACCAAGCTATAAGAGGTTCTAAAAAAGACTCTGATAGAGCCATATATCCTGTGGGAGAGGAAGTCCGTGTCTCTTCACACTTGGCACCACCAGGGTCCCCAAAAGCCAAGAAGCTGCACCACCTTCACTCTCAACCCTCACTGGGGCAGAGCTGACTCAGGCAAAAAAAAAAAAAAAAAATCTTGAATGTAGGTACTCAGGGTTGCTATGGTTGTGTTCAAATCTTTACCAACACTGTGAAGTGTGGTGGCTGTGTGACAGCACAGGAGAGGTGGCTGTGTGATGGTGCAGGAGCGACCAAGAGAAGCTACCCCAAGCCCAAGGTCAGGGGTGGTGGTTGAGAGAAGGTACCGCACGTCCAAGGTAAGGAGAAGTGGCTGTGTTTTGCTGGAGCAGCTGTGAAGATATACCCCATGTCCAAGGTAAGAGAAACCCAAGTAAGACGTTAGGCACTGAGAGAGGGCATCAAAGGGCAGACACACTGAAACCACAATGACAGACAATTAACCAATCTGATAGCATGGACCACAGCTTATCTAACAATGAAACTAAACCATGCAGCGTGGGGCCACCCAAGACAGACGGGTCATGGTGGAGAGGTCTGACAGAATGTGGTCCACTGGAGAAGGGAATGGCAAACCACTTCAGTATTCCTACTTTGACAACCCCATAAAAAGTATGAAAAGGCAAAAGATAGGACACTGAAAAATGAACTTCCCATGTCGGTAGGTGCCCAATATGCTACAAGAGATCAATTAAGAAATAACTCCAGAAATTAAAAAAAAGAGATGAAGCCAAAGCAAAAACAATACCCAATTGTGGATGTGACTGATGATAGAAGCAAGGTCTAATGCTGTAAAGAGGACTATTGCATAGGAACCTAGAATGTTAGGTCCATGAATCAAGACACATTGGAAGATATCAAACAGGAGATGGCAAGAGTGAATGCCAACATTCCAGGAATCAGCAGACTAAAAAGGACAGGAATGACTGGATTTCTCTCAGATGACCATTATATCTACAACTATGGGCAAGAATCCCTCAGAAGAAATGAGGTAGCCATTATAGTCTACAAAAGAGTCCAAAATGCAGTACTTGGATGCACTCTCAAAAACGACAGAGTGATCTCTGTTCATTTCCAAGGCAAACCATTCAATATCATGGTAATCCAAGTCTATGTCCCAACCAGTAACACTAAGAAGCTGAAGTTGAACGGTTCTATGAAGACCTACAAGACCTTTTAGAAATAACATCTCAAAAATATGTCCTTTTCATTATTTGAGACTAGAAAGCAAAAGTAGGAATCAAGAAATACCGGGGGTAAGAGGCAAATTTGGCCTTGGAGTACAGAATGAAGCAGGGCAAAGGCTAATAGATTTCTGCCAAGAGAACTCACTGATCATAGCAAACACCCTCTTCCAACAACACAAGAGAAGACTCTACACACGGACATCACCAGATGGTCAACACCAAAATCAGATTGATTGATTATATTATTTGCAGCAAAGCTGGAGAAGCTCTATACAGTCATAATAAACAAGACCGGGAGCAGAATGTGGCTCAGATCATTCTCAAAATTCAGACTGAAATTGAATAAAGTAGGGAAAACGACTAGACCATTCAGGTATGACCTAAATCATATCCCTCATGATTATACAGTGAAATGAGAAATAGATTTAAAAACTAGATTTGATAGACAGAGTACCTGATGAACTATGGACAGGGGTTCGTGACATTGTACAGGAGACAGGGGTCAAGACCATCCTCAAGAAAAAGAAATTCATAAATCAATATGACTCTCTGAGGAGGTCTTACAAATAGCTGAGAAAAGAAGAAAAGGAAAAAATAAAAGAGAAAAGGAAAGATATACTCATTTGAATGCAGAGTTTCAAAGAATAACAAGAAGAGAAAAAAAATAAAACAGAGGAAAACAACAGAATGGGAAAGACTACAGATTTCTTCAAGAAAATTAGAGATACCAAGGGAACATTTCAGGCAAAATGGGCTCAATAAAGGACATAAATTTTAAGGACTTAACAGAAGCAAAAGATATAAAGAAGAGGTGGCAAGAATACACAGAAGACCTGTACAAAAAAGATCTTCATGACCCAGATAATCACGATGGTTTGATCACTAACCTAGAGCCAGACATCCTGAAATGTGAAGT
>SJYV01038008.1:1343-17856 GCA_006410875.1 Neotragus pygmaeus | reverse complement strand
ATATGACTTATGGTTATTGTTATCTGTTTTATGCTATCTGTATAAGTCATTTTAATCTGTGTTACTTCTTAAAGAAAAGTATCTATTTTACACTCATTTCCTATCATGATGTCATCAATGTTTATATTTTTATTATGTTAAAATTCCAGTGAAATTTTAATAGACCAATTTTGAAACTAGAATTTTTACTTGTGATATTCTGATATGATATATGAATCTTAAGGCAATGTTGAGTTCAGTTCAGTTCAGTCGCTCAGTCGTGTCCGACTCTTCGCGATCCCATGAATCACAGCACGCCAGGCCTCCCTGTCCATCACCATCTCCCAGAGTTCACTCAGACTCGCGTCCATCGAGTCTGTGATGCCATCCAGCCATTCAACCTCTGTCGTCCCCTTCTCTTCCTGCCCCCAATCCCTCCCAGCGTCAGAGTCTTTTCCAATGAGTCAACTCTTCGAATGAAACTCCAAAGTACTGGAGTTTCAGCTTTAGCATCATTCCTTCCAAAGAAATCCCAGGATTGATCTCCTTCAGAATGGACTGGTTGGATCTCCTTGCAGTCCAAGGGACTCTCAAGAGTCTTCTCCAACACCACAGTTCAAAAGCATCAATTCTTCAGCTCGTATATGAATCAAACAGAAATAGCAACTTTCCATTGTGGTTACTGTTAAAGTATTAAATTATTAATTCAATTATCATTTAAAAGTAGCACAGTGGAATTTAACACCAAAAAAGCCTTAAATATCATGTCTGGCAAAAAGTTACTTACTGTGAAACACAGAATTCTTTATTATATGATGGTATCTATAAAGAGTTTTTATTAGTTTAGAAAGTTTCTGATTTGGGGAGGGTCAAATAGCCCTTTGACAAACAGTGTTTAATATATAGAATTGATTATTTTCATTACCAAAAACTGAAAAAATATACAAATGTATTCTTTTTAATGGCTGAGTAATACTCCATTGTGTATATGTAAAAATTAAAATAAATAAATTAAAAAAAAAGAATACAAGACAGCTGTAGTCCTCCTATAATAAAGTATCTGCCTGTGATGCAGGAGACCCAGGTTCGATCCCTAGGTCGGGAAGATCCTCTGGAGAAGGAAATGGCAACCCACTCTAGTATTCTTGCCTGTAAAATCCCATGGACAGAGGAGCCTGGTAGGCTACATCCATGAGGCCACGAAGAGTCAGACACGACTGAGCAACTTCACTTCACTTCACTTCACAATAAGGCAAGTACAAACACATTTCCTTTCTGGAAGTAGCAAGGTATTGCCTCAATTGCTTCTTTCAGAAACAGCTGATAGAAATTAGGTAGTCTCTTCATATGTTTTAAGAATAAATAAATCATAGGTAGTGTTTTGCTATTCATACCATCTGTCTATTTCTGCCTTTGCTCCACCTTTTTGGATGTCAATTAAGCTATTCCTCTGTCTCTCACTGTGAATAATATTTCTCCAACAAATATTCTGACGAAGTGCCACATTATTTGGCATCCTCTGACAAAGCATTTGAAAATGCTTTCAGAGCTATCAATTCTTTTGAGTTGAATTAGTTAGAATTATTGTTTAAATGCTCACTTTTCTTTCTTTTCTTTGATGGAGCAGTCACAACATATTATTCACTAGACCATAAGTGAAAAATCGTGTGATTTCTGGTAAAATTATGATTTTTTCACATACTATGTTTAATGGAAACAGTGACAGACTTTATTTTCTTGGACACCAAAATCACTGTGGATGGTGACTGAAGCCATGAAATTAAAAGATGCTTGCTCCTTAGAAGAAAAACTATGACCAAGCTAGACAGTAGATTAAAAAGCAGAGACATTACTTTGCAGACAAAGGTCCATCTAGTCAAAACTATGGTTTTTCCAGTAGTCATGTATGGATGTGAAAGTTGGACTATAAAGAAAGCTGAGTGCCAAAGAATTGATGATTTTGAACTGTGGTGTTGGAGAAGACTCTTGAGAGTCCCTTGGACTACAAGGAGATCCAACCAGTTCATCTTAAAGGAAATCAGTCCTGAATATTCATTGGAAGGACTGATACTGAAGCTGAAACTCCATTACTCTGGCCACCTGATTGGAAGAACTGACTCATTTGAAAAGACCTTGATGCTGGAAAAGATTGAAGGCAGGAGGAGAAGGGGATGCCAGAGGATGAGATGGTTGGATGGCATCACCAACTCAATGGACATGAGTTTGAGCAAGCTGAGAACTGGTGACAGACAGGGAAGCCTGGTGTGCTGCAGTCCATGGGGTCACAGAGAGTCAGACACAACTGAATGACTGAACTGAATCTGATGTTCAATGTTGTTTAAGGTGTACAAATCAAGTGGTACAGCTCCAAATACTTTTTTCTTTCTTACCTTATTATATCTTAAAAGCTTCTTCCAAGCATACTATGAATATGCTGAAAATTTGGCCAAGTTTTAATAACATCCGGTGATAATAAGGTAATATGATCATTATTATAGTTCTTTTTTGTGTGTTTTGAAATCCCTTGCCTTTATAAGTAGATTCTACTACAAAGTTTACAACTTGTATGTATATATATGAGTAGATATATGTGCTTCAGAAAGAACTGAAAAGAAATGCTAGTAACATTTAAATACTCACTCTTTGAATTAAATCAATACAAGACACCCTAATAAGTCTGAGGTAAAAATAAGAAAATTATCTATTATAATATTTTAACAGAATCTCTATTTACTTGTTAAAAATGATTATTTACTTACTAAAAATGAGGAATTATCACCTATCTTTGTCCTTCTTCATTGGCTTTATTTAGTTTACTTTGTCCAGGCAAAATTTATACATGCAACTTGAAGTAAATTTGTTAGACAAAAAAATACCAGAAGAAAGAAATTTGAATTACTGATTATATGCTATCAGCCAAACCTAAATCTAACAATATTAGTGATTGTTTCTGTTGGTATTATTTGCTCCAGGTCAGTTTGTGAGGGCAGACAAAGCAGAAATGAAATATTTATTGATAATAATAATAAAATGTTTATCTGAAAAGCAGAGGCAAATGGAAGAGTAAAAAGAGCACTCTATTTCAAGTGACTGGATTATCAGACCAAGTTACACTGCTGTGCTGTGATCCATAAGAAAATAAGGTCCCCACCATCTGTTCTCTGGAGGTTCTGAGTTTAAATCTCAGTGGGAGACTACTGAAGGATATCAGGGGAAAGAGAAAGGCAATTTGTTTCTTACTTATTCCAATGAAATTATGTTTCTGCATATATTTGTTGTTGAGAAGGGATAGCATTTCACCCATACACTAATATTATAGTGACTACCATCAAATAAAAAATCAAAATCCTTTTCCACTTATCCTATATATTTCAATTTTAGCTTATAATGCTTGGGACATACAATACAAATAAAAAACTTGTCAACAATATTACCTATTGTTTAGTTTGTCTAACCATTAATGCTGTTGGATTTCAACATTGCTTAAATTGGGGTTGGCTGATGACATTTAGAAGTATTTACAAGTTCCATCAAATATAATCCTGTACTTTTATCTAATTCTGAAAATACAGTAAATTAAAAGTTTACTTCAGGTTGAAGTTGCTATAGTATTGAGATGAAACAAAGCAAGCATACATTTAGATGTATACTTGCATGTTTAAAGGGTTTCCCTGGTGGGTCAGAGGTTAAAGCGTCTGCCTCCAATGCAGGAGACCCAGGTCTGATCCCTAAGTCAGGAACATCCCCTGGAGAAGGAAATGGTAACCCACTCCAGTATTCCTGCCTGGAGAATCCCATGGGTGGAGAAGCCTGGCTCGCTACAGTTCACGGTGCCGCAAAGAGTCAGACACAACTTGAGCAACTTCCCTTTCCTTACTTTCTTTCTTTCTTTGCATCTTTGAAAACAAGGCAGGAGATGTTGGCAACTGGTGCTAACTAAACTGGACCATAATACAGCTGAAGATAACCAGTTGACCAGTTGTTATAGATACTCAAAAGAAGAAGGGTCATTCATGTCTACAAATATATCAGGGTTTTTGTACCATGTCTATTTCAGTTCAGTTCAGTCGCTCAGTCGTGTTGGACTCTTTGCGACCCCATGAACTGCAGCACGCCAGGTCTCCCTGTCCATCACCAACTCCCAGAGTTCACTCACACTCACGTCCATCGAGTCCATGATGCCATCCAGCCATCTCATTCTCAGTCGTCCCCTTCTCCTCCTGCCCCTAATCCCTAGTAGCATCAGAGGCTTTTCCAATGAGTCAACTCTTTGCATGAGGTGGCCAAAGTACTGGAATTTCAGCTTTAGCATCATGCCTTCCAAAGAAATCCCAGGGCTGATCTTCAGTATGGACTGAAGTTCTTGCAGTCCAAGGGACTCTCAGGAGTCTTCTCCAACACCACAGTTCAAAAGCATCACTTCTTCAGTGCTTAGTCTTATTTCAGTTTCCTGTAATTTCTCCTTATCTCCCAGACAGACAATAATTATAACTCAAAAAATCTTTAACATTGAAACCAAAACACTTATACAAAATATAACATTTTTTTTCCTTAAAACAGCTTATGTCCAAAGATACAAAAGCTACTTTTCCATTTCTTTCCTTTTCCTGCTCACATCCACCCACATGTCATTCTTTTCTCCATGTTACATGTAGTAAAGGAATTATGTCCAGGAAAAAAAAAAAAACAACACATTGGGTATTTTAAAGGAAGTATTTATTGTCTGTATAATCTAACACACAATTTCACCCTTTACTTAAGGACTGTAAAGGAAAGGTCTGATCTTTACTTTCTTCTGGATGCTATAGTCAAAACAGCCTTGATATCACTCTAGTATATGACTCCCTTGGTCAGAGACTTCCTTGCCCACTGCCTGCCTGAGGAAGTATAGACATTCAAAGACCTTCACAACCTTGCTTCTATTTCTTTTCTTCTTTCTTTTCTTGATATTTTCATATACTTCCCTTCATTCAGCCACCCATTATTATTGTACCAAATTATGCCTTTTCCTGGCTTTGTGTTTTTGTTCAAATTTGTTCTTCCAAGAACATTTTTGGACCCTTTCTATAGTTGTGTTAATTGACTTTCTAACCATTTTTCAAAATCCCTAGGCCAAATATCTCTTCATTTGTGAAGACTTTCTAGATACAATCAGTAAGAAATAATCTCTCTCTTATCAGCATTTTGTAACTATCTTTTAACAAACACCTTATTTTAACGATATTAATGGAAACTATACATAAGTAATTACATTAAAGCAGAAGCTATGTCATTCATCTTAACAAACTGTTTTCTCTAATTTATCTTGCATATTCTCTGAAAGTACGCAATAACTACTGAATTGAATTTGGTATATGCCAAAAAGATGTTGCTTAATGAAGATCTAAATTCTAAAGTTGTATAAAATAGTCTTGGTTGTTTCTTATTCTGGTTTGTACTCAAGTATTCATCTAATAAGTGTGTATCTAGTGCCTGTCTGCCACTTTGTAAAGTGATGTGGATATAAGAAGTAACAAAACAGAGAGGTGATTTCTCTCTCATGAGTCACTCTCTGGATTTATGGTGTTTATGAGATTTTAACTTTTTTATTTCTAAAATGAAAAGTTTGTGTGTGGAGGGGAGGGGTCGCGGGGGAGTGTTGTTTAGTAACTCAGTCGTGTCTGACTCTTTGGGACCCTATAGACTATAGGCTACCAGGCTCCTCTGTCTATGGGATTTTTTCTAGGCAAGAATACTGGAGTGAGTTGTCATTTTACTCCTCCAGAGACTCTTTCCAACAGAGATGGAGCCATGTCTCCTGTGTCTTCTGCACTGTGGGTAGATTTTTTACCACTGAGCCATCGGGAAGCCCCATATAATCTCATAACCTCCTTCCAAATTTAAAACTATGAAGATTTATAAGCAGAATATGCATGTAATTTTTAAATTTTTATTTTACATTGTTGTACAGTTGATTTACAATGTTGTGTTATTTCAGGTGTACAGCAAATTGATTCAGTTATACAAGTGTCCATTCTTTTTCAGATTTTTTCCCAATTTAATTTATTACAATATGCTGAGTAGAGCTCCCTGTGGTATACATTAGGTTCTTATTGATTACATATTTTATATATAGTAGTATGTATATGTTAATCCCAAACTACTAATTTATCCTGTACACCCCACACCTTTTGCCTCTGGTAACAATAAGTTTGTTTTCAAAGTCTGTGAGTCTGTGTCTGCTTTCTAAATAAATTCACTCATATCGTTGTTTTAGATCCAACATATAAGTGATGTCATATGATATTTGTCTTTGTCTAATTACTTCACTTAGTATGATAATCTCTAGGTCCATCTGTATTGTTGCAAATGGCATTATTTTATTTTTTATGTATATGCACTATATATTTTATAAGATTAAATATCTACTTTAGAAACATGAACAAACATGCATTACATATTTATAAATAGAATCCATATTTCTTTTCATAGATCCTATGTCATAAAAACATGACAGTCATATTATAAAAAGTTGGATTTGGGGGAGGTAAAAAACTAATTATTTCTGCTAATTGTTACACTTGTTAATTAGATGTGATAATCAAAGAACTTATCAGACAATTTCTCCAAATTTTTGAAATTTTAGATAAAAATATTGTCCTTCATTTTAGGAATCAGGGATTAAAATGATGTTAGGAGACATGGATATTTGTACATTATATTTTTTTTTCAGATATTTGTAACCTTTCTACATATCAAATTTATCCATACTAAATTCTCACCTTTTCTAATATGTATTTTACAAATAGCCCTGGAAATATTTCCAATAGAAAATATGGCAATATTCTTGACATAAAGGGGTCTGGCTGAATTAGTTCTTAAATCATGTATTTTAGTTACGTATGCAACCAAGTCTTCAATCTGAGGAAATTATAAATTTTCTTCAAATGCTCTTTTACAGAAAATAATGACTACCATGAACATGGTTAGAAATAGCTTTGCAGCAATAAGATGTTCTTTAACCAATTAAATCTGACTGCATAATATAATGACAGTTAATCCTTTTAAATCTTTTAAAGCATTAATGAAAAGACAGTGTATTTCCAGCTATGAACTAATGCTGATTATCCCTGTTGTTCAAAACTTTTAGATGACTCCATTATGTAAAATGTCACTCAGTCGTGTCCGACTCTTTGTGACCCCATGGACTGTAGCCCACCAGGTTCCTCCGTCCATGGGATTTTCCAGGTAAGAATACTGGAGTGGGTTGCCATTTCCTTTTCCAGGAGATCTTCCCAACCCAGGGATCAAACCCAGGTCTCCCACATTGTAGGCGGACACTTTACCATCTGAGCCACCAAAAATGAGTAAAATACTCTTCTGTGAGGTCTGTATTCTTTGGGCCAGGTAAGATGAAGAGCTTAAGTCCAGAAATGTGATATCCTGCACATTTAATCCTCTACTGGGGGCTGTCTTTGGGGAAAACTATGTTTGCTTTTGATGGGATAATCTAGACACAGCACATTCTCAGCAAAAGGGATAAAGTGAGTATAGCAGAAAAGTGGAAAGGGTAAAGTGGAGGAATTACTCAAAATCAAATAAGATCAAGATAATTACATTGTTTTCATTTAAATATAACCTTTATTCTATCATGAGAAACTATTAGACTCAGTGTAAGAGGTGAATCTATGTATTTATAGATGTGAAACTGATGTCCAGGCTCATTATTCAATCATGATTTGGTTAAATCATATTCTCAAAGGAGAGTGATTTGTATACTTGTGAACAGGTGGCAGCTTCAGAGACCAATTTTGTAAACCAGCATGAAAATAGCCAGGGTGCCAATGCTGACAGAGAGGCTGGAGAGACAGGGAAGAGCAAATTTGCAGCATGTTAAAAAGGAATGAATTTCACATCATCAAGGGAGTTATTTCCCTGGATAATTAAAAACAAATAAGCAAACAAAAACCCTTTTTTGTTAAAAAAAAATTAATCCCTATTCCTTTTTGAAAGTGAGAGCGACTAACAGTTTCACTTTCAAAAAGGAATAAAGATTAAAAATTGTTTTAACTAGGAAGGGCTTTTGTTTGCTTATTTGTTTTTAATTATCCAGGGAAAAAACCTCCCTGGATCATATGAAATCCATCTGGATACCTGGTATTGATTCTATTAGTGCATGTAGTAGGAACAAAACTTACCTCTATTGTAACATATTTCAATGGTATTTTGCTTTAGAATATGCTGGATAGGCAGGCTAAATGTTAGAATTTGAAAAATATTGAAAAATTTAGAAAATACCACAACACCAGAGAGCTGGCTGCAGATACCATCCTTTTGAGTTAAAACATTGCCTACCAAATCTACTATAAACATGCAAATATCTCTGTTCAGTACAGATCCGCTTATTGAATTAACTAGTTATCTCCTGGAAATGTAGAGAGAAAATCTTTAAAGAAATGGGGAATGTTTGATTAATTTTGAAAAAGGTTAAATGAACATAAAAGTTGTTGGAAGATTGAAAGTTTCTAGAAACCAGAGATAGCATGAATGAGTAGGACTCCTAGGGAGTAAAGCTGCCTCTAGGAGGAAATAGAAGCCAATTGTTTTTCAGAGTTACCAGTGACTGTGTCTGCCAACAATTTAAAAAATGTTTTTCTCCAATACTTCTTGGTAAAGACCTTCTGTACTAAAGCTTCCAAGTTTTGGTGGAGGATTAATTTATTTTATTGCTTAATGGCAATTCTCACAAGCCCCAGATGAGTTGAGGAAAATCCATTATTCCTTAAGCCTAGAAGTGACTTAGATGATGGTAAGCATGTTAGGAATGTAAATGTTTTTAGATAATTGAGATTTAATCACATTTTTTGCTTTATGTATGGTGAAGTTTGTGTTCAAGAAATGAAAATATTATAATTAATCAAAAATGCTGTATTGGTTTTGGGCATTAGGGAAATAATGAATTCTCTGCTTTAAAATAAGAATTTTCTTCAATATTTATTTGGAATTCAACTCTTTTGCTAAATATATTGATTTGGTAGAATAAGCATCACTAGATTTTGGCCAACAAGATACAAGTATGTGAGATATTTAAAATGTATTGGGAATCACTCTGACTGAGCTCATCTTGACTTTATAACTATTATATGAATAATGAATATCTTAGGTTTGGGGGAAATTGAGCTTCTGAAGATTTTCTTGTGAAATATTGTAAAGTCCTCTCAGATGGCATGCTGTTTCTTTTGCTGTTTGGGAATGTGACACAGCTAAGAATAGGAATAAACATCCAGCAGCACTTATCTAAATACATAATTATTCCACCTGAGAAACCTTTTCAGTGTAATCAGCATTAGATTGTTGTTTTGGGTTTATAGATGATGTTGACTCTCTTGTTAATGTCTTATGTAAATTTAAGCTTAGGCTGATAAGTAACTAATAAAAGTTTCATTACTGTACAGATGTTTACACATAATTTAGATTTTAGCCTATAGCCAGGTGTAATATATATCTTTCTGAATGAATCAAAATTTCTATTTATAGTTGGGTTTAACTTAGATAAATTTTTGTATCTTCCTTTGTTTTAGATGTGCTTGGTTTTCCATAGTGTTCTGATTTGGCTATTTCTACATAATGGGATGAATTCCCAAGGTCTATTAGAGATATGGGTGAGTAAATCTACAGAATTGAGAATGTAGTGGGAATAAAATGTTTCTCAGTTTTTAGAAATTTGTTCAGTCAAATATGAGTGATAAAATAGCCCCTTTAATCTGTCTGCAGCATGAGTTGGAGAGATAAAGTAGCAGCAAACCTTGAGAATTTCAACACGTATTAAGTATTATTTATGACTTAATATGTTGTGTATCTTTTTAGCTAGATTTAAGTAAAATTAGGTTATTCTGATTCTTCTGGCCACACCTAATCATTCTTCATGTTTCATTCCTTCCCCTAAGTCTTTCATTCTGGTTTTATCCCATCATTGATATTCTAAATAATTTGCCTTCATTTTTTCCCAACTCGCTTCATCTTTTCATTAAGTGTAATTTAAAATAATTAATGCTAGTCTCCAGTCTTTCAGTTTGTTATTATAATATGTGAGTCATTCATCATAATTCTATTCACAATAGAAAATGATTCTGAATGTGAAAAAACCTAGAAAAAATAACATGTTAGAGATATTTTGTGTCTATAATACCAGAGCAAAAGACTTCTGCTTCTGTAGAATATTTTTAAAGTAAAATTGTCACAAGTATTAAAATATTTTAAGTATTTTAAGTTTCTATTAGCTGCTAACTTTTCTTTTGCAGATAATGTGTCTGGGTGGATGAGCATTGTATGTAAAGGGAAAAGGAAAGGAAATCTTTTAGGTACAACAATCCTTCCTGAATCTGGCTGACCCATTGAACTGTTTAGTGTCTCATGAAGTGTGTTCAAGGCCCCCCATACAACTTAGCTCGGTTTCTAATAGTTGGAGTCTGTGATGGGCATAACTGCTTAAACTTTTTTTTTTTTCAGTAAATACAGAGAATGGTAATAGGCATGCTAATAAATGAAACACTTTGCTTAGCTTTTCATGCACATTCATGGTTGGATGGAGAGATTTTCAAACATTTTTAATTATCTTCAAATGAAATACATACACATGACATTTTCCTAGAATTCCCTAAATGAGAAGGATTTCTTTCCTAATATCATGATTCCTTTTCTCTATAAGACTTACATAATTACATGGAAAGCCTGTGAGCATATTTGTTACTTATTTCATATGAATGGAATATAAAAATATATATAGAATCTTATATTAGGACAATTTCTACATTGGAAAACAACAAACTGAAGAATCTCAGCTATCAAACAACACAGCATCTAATCAACCATGAACTAAACATAGAGATGTCTACATATTCAGTAAATAAATCTACCTAGAAAGCATGTAGTATTTAAAATAACATTCTAAATAACATCTAGGATCATTCAGCACACCATAACTTCATAAAGATATGGACTAAAGTTCACTTTCATATTCAATCTCACCTGTAAGCTATCTTTCAAGTAGAAAGACTACCTGAGTTTCATCATCAACTCACTCCTAATTATTCATACCTGCAGATATGGCACAGCACTGTTTCCAAAGTCCTATTTTCAGCAATTTATGTTTAGCCTATTCTTCAACTTCCATCTTTCCAGCAAAAACAATTAGTACTGTGGTTGCTGTTATTCAGTTGTGAAGTCATGTCTGACTCTTTGGCACCCCATGGACTGTAGCCCAACAGGCTCTTCTCTCCATTTGGTTTTTGAGGCAAAAATACTGCCTACTGGAATGGGTTGCCATTTCCATCTCCAGGGGATCTTCCCAATCCAGGGGTCAAACCTGTGTCTCCCTGTCTCCTGAATTAGCAGACTGATTCTTTAGCACTGAACCACCGGGGAAGCCCAGTATAGTGGAATATATTTATGTATATGTTTGTGTGCGCCTATACATACATACTCCCCAATACATGCACAGTGTTCTAGGGTGCTTCTACTCAGTTTGTGTGTGTGTGTGTTTCTTGCCCTCTTTTTCAAAAGACATCTAAAACTCTCCAGAAAACAAAATCTGATTAACAACTTACTATTTACTGTATACTGGAGAACCGTCGCATATGAAACCCACTTTCAGTTCCTTTAAATGGGAAAATTCCTTTACTGTCTGGAGAGGATGTACTACAATGGCAGGCAGCCAGTTGATTCTGCCAGAGAATTCTATCTCTACAGCCATTGGAAATTTCTCACATAGTGGTACTAGTATCTCTAGTGAGGACAATGATGACTTGGCCTTTAAAAAATGCTATCAATGATCAGTCAGATTTGGAATATATCAAGCTGTTTACAAATTGTTCTACTAATACATCTTCCATGAGTATAATTGGGAAGGAAGTTACGCAGGTTAATAGAAGTTTTCAGGATTTCCCTGTTCTCTTTCTTTGGCGTAAACCTCCATATTTATTTTTCTTTTGTTGCTCTGACACCTGCTTAGATTTCTTTTAAAGTTTATTTTTAAATTCTCAGTTTAAAAATATTAGATTGATAGATTTGCTTCTATTCACTTTTCTACATCAAATTAAATTATATTTCACTGTATTTATGAAGTCTATTTCATTATCAACTTAGGATTTATCCTCATACAGTCTTCTGTAGTTTAAGATGATTTTATTTCTGATTTCCAAATTCCGCCACTTTTTTTGTTCCAAATATAGGTTTTTTTCCTTAAACTGCTTATGAACTACTCAGTAACCCTTTAATATTATCACATTAATTTATATTATATCACATTTATATTTCTGGAATATTTAATAGGTATAATGCTAATAGGTATAATGCTTTGAAATTAGTTTATTAGATCTTATTAAAAATACTTTCATGTGGGTAACATTTTAAAGATGAGAAAACTGAGGCATCAAGAACAAGTAATCCACTCCATATTTTCAGTTGCTCTCCAGTTCACCTATTCATTGATTAGATTAGTGTCAAAGTTTTCTTTTAAACAGTGATTCTTAACCTCTACAGCCTTCAACATTTCCTTTTCTTTTGCTGGCTCACTTCTACATTTTTCTTGCACTGACTTTTCCTGATATGATTCTATATTTGGACTTGGTTCTTTCCCAATCATTTCGTTTAAATTGCGAGGCTTTTTTCACCTCATAATTCCCTAAGCATTATTGAGAGTCAGGAGTAAATCTGAGAGTACCCAAGGCCCTCATTACAGGTTTGCTCTTAGATGAAAATATAATTGGGAGCTAGAAGATTAGTCATAATGAGTGTTTTTGTTAGTAGAGGGCAAGAACACATACTCCTTCAGTCATGTATATTAGCATTTTCACAATAACTGTCTGGAGTTCTTAGTGGGATACATAACAAAAATAATAACTTGATATTTGATTTATCTGCTTGGCAAACCAAAATTCTATTCCATTAAAAATGTTTGTTATATATGAGTCTTCTCTGTTTGACAAAGAATGGGAATGAGGTGAAAAGAGGGGCGATATATTCACTTTGCTAAATTTCTCTCTAAACCTGATGTGAAATTCCACTTGGCATACTTTCTAAAATTTGGCCTGAGTAGCACATAGAATGACACACAGTGTGTACAGGAAACAACATTCAGCAGAGCACCTTTGGCTGCCACCCATGCTTACACAGAAGAGGAAGTGAACCGTCCCCGACTCTCTACTTGCTGAACTTGGGCTACCATTGCTTTTAGGACAATATTTATCTCCATCTCACTTCATTCAAACTACTGTATTGTTTTCAAGGCTCAGTATGAGGCAACAGGAAAAAAAATTTGAGCAAAACAAATTCTTACCTAACGTAGCCAGACAGCTAATAAGCTAGAGAAAATAACTTTACAAAATCGGGTAGATGAAAGGTTAGTGATGTTTGGATATGTTAGTTTATAGTGTAGGAGCGGGTAAAATGCCAAGATTTACTCTCTTGAGGGCCTGCAAAATTCATTAAATCATAGAATTTATAAGTGGAAAGGACATTAGAGGCTGTTTAATTCATAGACAATTTACCAGTTGTTGTTGTTGTTGTTGTTGTTTTGAAAGATATTTATTTTTGAAGGATTTTTTTATTGAAGGATAATTGCTTTACAGAATTTTGTTGTTTTCTGTCAAACCTCAACATGAATCAGCCATAGGTATGCATATACCCCTTCCTTTTTGTTCCAGTTTTCCAGATGTTCAAAATACAGATATACAAAAGTTCAAAATCAAAAGGAATAAACTCATTACTCAGTGTGAAATAGCTAATGAGACAGTTTGAAGGCATCAATTCTTTGGTGCCCCACTTTCTTTATGGTCCATCTCTCACAACTACACGTGACCACTGGGAAAAACCATAGCCTTGAATATACAAACTTTTATTGATAGAGTAATGTCTCTTCTTTTCAACTCACTCTCTAAGTTTGTCATAGCTTTCCTGCCCTGGTGGCTGAGACAGTAAAGACAGTATATGATATTAGTATGCAAATAATAATATAATATTAGTATTTTATTATTTCAAATTTTTCAAAACAAAGAGCCTCTTGAAAAGGGTGAAAGAGGAGAGTGAAAAAGCTGACTTAAAACTCAACATTCAAAAATCTAAGATCATAGCATCTGGTCCCATTATATTATGATTAACAGAGAGGGAAAAACTAAAAAGAGTGGCAGATTTTCTTTTCTTGGGCTCTAAAAATCACTGTGGCTAGTGACTGAAGCCCCAAAATTAAAAGATGCTTGCTCGTTGAAAGAAAAGCTGTGACAAACCTAGACATCATATTAAAAAGTAGAGGCATAAGTTTGACGACAAAGGTCCAAAGAGTCAAAGTACTTGACAAAGTACTTTTTCCAGTAGTGCTGTATGGATGTGCAAGTTGGTCCATAAAAAAGCCTGAGCACCGAAGAATTGTTGCTTTCTATTTGTGGTACTGGAGAAGACTCTTGAGAGTCTCTTGGTTAGCAAGAAGATCAAGCCAGTCAACCCTAAAAGAAATCAATCCTGAATATTCATTGGAAGGACTGATGCTGAAGCTGAAGCTCCAATACTTTGGCCACCTGCTGCAAAGAACTGACTCATTGGAAAAGACTCTTATGCTGGGAAAAATTTAACACAAAAGGAGAAGGGCCAACAGAGAATGAGATGGTTGGATGGCATCGCTAACTCAATGAACATGAGTTTGAAAAAACTCCAGGAGAAAGTGAATAATAGGGAAACCTGAAGTGCTGCAGGCCATGGGGTCACAAAGAGTCAGACACAACTTAGCAACTGAACATCACTATTACTTCATTGTAATTAAATGCTATAATTATTGTACCCCTTCAAAGTACAGGGGGATTATTTCTATTTGGAGAAATTAGGGAAGCTCTCACAGAGTGCTTTTAGCTCAGGATTCAAGAAGTGATGAAGTTTACTAGAATAGGAAAGAAGGAAGCAAGGCTTGAGTCAATAGTTTGTGTGCTTAGCACCTAGGACAATGTCTGGTTCACTGTAGGTGTTAAATGGGAAAAGGCAGGGTTGTAAAAACCTAACTCACTGGAGAGACTGAGAGAGGAAAACGAGGGAAATGGGATAGAGATAGGGAAATAGACATAGATGTGAAAGGGAGAGTAGAGAGATGAAGAAGTAGAGGTGGGAGGGAGAAGAAGAAAGAGGAGGAAAAGGTAGAGGGAAGGGGAAGAAGGAAGAAAGGGAGAGAGAAACAGAAAAGGAAATAAAAAGAAAACCCAGAATACTGTGACAGAAGGAAGAAAAAACTATTTAAATAATTGGTGACAGAGTAATTCTTAGTGAGAAACTCTCCTTGTTTGTTAGTATATTTGTGTATTATTTAATAAGTCTTTGTTTAAAAATTTTTTTTTGTTGGAGTATAGTTTCTTTACAATCTTCTCTTAGTTTCTGTTGTACAGCAAAGTGAATCAGTTTTATGTAAACATATATCCCCTCTTTTTGGTACTTCCTTCCCATTTAAATAACCACAGTAAAGTCCCCTGAGCTCTACAAAAATTTCTCATTAGTTACCTATTTTATAGATAGTAGTATATACATGTCAATCCTAATTTCTCAATCCATCCCATGCTTCTTTTTCCTCCTTAGTGTTCACAAATTTGTTCTCACTGTCTGTGTCTGTATTTCTCTTTGCATATAGGTTTATCTGTACCGTGTCTATAGAATCTACAAATAGGCATCAAAATACAGTATTTGTTATATGAATTACTTCACTCTGTATGAAAGTCACTATAGGTCCATCTATATATCTGCAAATTGCTCAGTTTCATTCCTTTTTATGGCTGGCTAATATTCAATTGTATAAATGTACCACATCATCATTATCCATTCTTCAGATGATGGATATTTAGGTTGCTTCCATGTCCTGGCTATTGTAAATAATCTTGCAATGAACAATGAGTTGCATGTATATTTTGACATGGTTTCTTCCACTTATATGTCCAGGAGTGGGATTACTAGGTCATATTACTATATTCTATATTACTATATTCTATTTTTATTTTCCAAGGTTCCATATTGTTTTCCACAGTGGCTACATCAATTTACTTTCCTACCAACAGCGTAAGAGGATTAAATTTTCTCCACAACCTGTCCATAATTTATTGTTTCTAGATTTTTGCTGAAGGCTACTATGACTGGTGTGAAGTGATACCTCATTGTAATTTTTATCTGCATTTCTCTAGTAACCGGTGATGTTGACTATCTTTTCATGTGCTATTTGGCCATATACATGTCTTCTGTCAAGAAACATCTATTTAGGACTTCTGCCCAATTTGTGATTAGGTTTTTTTGTTGCTGTTGTTTTGATTTTTAGTTGTAGAAGCTGTTTATATATTTTGGAGATCAATTTACCTTTTTTGTCGCTTCACTTGAAAATATTTTTTCCCATTCTAAAGGTTGTCTTTTCATCTTGCTTATCTTGCTGTGAACATCTTGCACATCTTTGCTGTGCAAAATCTTTTAGGTTTGTTTGAATCTCAATTGTTTATTTTTGTTTTTATTTTCATTACTATAGGTAAAAAAAAAAAAAAAA
>SJYV01038004.1:0-13417 GCA_006410875.1 Neotragus pygmaeus | reverse complement strand
CTTCCAAGGAGTAAGCGTCTTTTAATTTCATGACTGCAATCACCATCTGCAGTGATTTTTTTACATTATCTGTCAATCTTCAATTCCCTTCAAAACATGCACTCTTCACTCATTCTAGTCTCTTAATTATAAAATCATTGCAAAATGTTGGAAATTGCTTGGAATTATGTGTCAATTGTTATTGTTAAGCCATCCAATCGTGTCGAACTCTTTGTGATTCCCTATGCTTCAGCATGCCAAGCATCCTTGTCCTTCATCATCCCCCACAGTTCACCAAGTTCATGTTCACTGCACCAATGATGCTGTCCAGCCATCTCATCCTCTGATGCTCTTTTCTCCTTTTTCCCTCAGTCTTTCTCAGCATCTGGGCCTTTTCCAATGAGGCATCTATTCTCATTAGGTGATCAACTACTGGAGTTTCAGCTTCAGCCTCAGTCTTTCTGGTGAATATTCAGGGTTGATCTCCCTTAAGGTTGATTGGTTTGATTTCCTTGTTGTCAAAGGGACTGTCTTCATCAGCTCCACATTACAAAGGCATCAATTCTTCGGCATTCTGCCTTCTTTATGGTCCAGCTCCTAAAACCATGTGTGACCCCTGGGAAGACCATAGCCTTGACTCTGTGAACATTTCCAGCAGAGTAATGTCTCTGCTTCTCAATACATTGTCTAGATTTGTCATTGTTTTCATGCCAAGAAACAATTGTCATCTAACTTCATGGTTGTAGTCACTGTCCACAGTGTTTTTGGAGCCCAGGAACAGGAAGTCTGTCACCATGTCCACCTTTTCCCCTTCAATTTGCCATACAGAAATGGGGCTGGATGCCATGTTCTTAGTCTTTTTTTTTTAATATTAATTTTAAGCCAGCTCTTTCACTCTCTTCTTTAACATTTATCTAGTGACTCTTTAGTTCCTCTTCAGTTTCTGCCATTAGAGTGATATCATCCACATATCTAAGTTTGTTGATGTTTATCCCTCCCCCATCTTGATTCTGGTTTGTAATTCATCCAGCCTGGCATTTCTAATGATGTGCTTAGCCTATAAAAAACAAACAGAGTGACAGCAGTCAGCCCTCTCTTACTCTTTTCTTGATCTTGAACAGATCAGTTTTTTCATATTGAGTTCAAACTGCTGACCATCACACATGTTTCTCAGCAGACAGGGAAGATGGTCTGGCATTCCCACCTCTCTAAGAGCTTTACACATTTTGTCATGATTCACAGAGTTAAAGGCTTTAGAATAGTCAATGAAACAGAGATAGGTGCTTTTATGAAATTCTCTTGCTTTCTGTATAATCCAGTTAATTTTGGCAATTTGATCTCAAGTTCTTCTTCTTTTTCTAAACCCACTTGGACACCTTGAAGCTCTTGTTTTTCATAATGCTGAAACCTAGCAAGAACTATTTTAAGCATGACCTTACTAGCATGAGGGATGAGTTCAATTGTTCAATGGTTAGCATATTCTTAGTAAAGAATCTGCCTGCAACATGGGAGACATGGTTTCAATTCCTGGGTTGGGAAGATCCCCTGGGGAAGGGAAATGCAACCCACTCCAGTAGTCTTGCCTGGAGAATCCCATGGACAGAGGAGCCTGGCGGGCTTCAGTTCACGGGGTCACAAAGAGTAGGACACGATTGTGTGACTACCACTTAGCATATTCTTTGGTACTACCCGTCTTGGGAATTAGGTTGAGGATTGATGTTAACAGTCCTTGGCCATTGCTGGGGATCCTAGATTTGCTGATATAATGAATGCAAAACCTTTATTAGGAGTCTAAATAGTTCTGCTGGAATTAATTGCATTCACTCTCTTTATTAAAAACAATGCTTTTAAGGTCCACTTGACTTTGCATTCCAAGATGTATGTCTCTGGGTGAATAATCACAACATTGTAGTAATCCAATTCATTAAGATTTTTTTATACAGTTCTTCCATATTCTTTCCATCTCTTGATATCTTCAGCATCTACCATGTCTCTACCATTTTTATTCTTTATTGTCCCCATCTTGGGTGGAAAGTTCCCTTGATGTTTCCAAATTTCTGGAAGAAATTTCTAGTCTTGCCCCTTTTGTTGTTTTCTTTTATTATTAAGCCTTTTTCGTTAAAAAAGTCTTTCTTGTCCCTTCTAGCTATTTTCTGGTACTATGTATTTGATTGGATATACCTTTCCCACTCTCTCTTGATTTTAATTTCTCTTCCTTCTTCCACTATCTATAAAGTCTCCTCATATAACCACTTTGCCTTCTTACTTTTATTTTTCTTTGGGATGATTTTATGTGCTGTCTCCTGTAAAATATTTTGTACCTTTGTCCATAGTTCTTCAGGCACACCATTAAATAGATCTAGTCCCTTGAATTTATTTGTTACCTCAACTGCAAATTCATATGCGATTTGATTTAAGTCATGTTTGTCAATAAAGCCAAATCACTTCTTATTAGTATATATTAAATGAAAATATTTTAAAGTATTTTAAATAAATAAAAATGCTTACATAGTTTAAAAAGTGTCCATATCTATGCTTTGAATGTGATTTAATTTCATAGAATTAAATGGCAGTCTTAGGCTAGAGGTGGGCTTCCCAGGTGGCTCAATGATAAAGAATCCCCAGTCAAAATGCTGGAGACACAGTTTTGATCCTTGGGTTGGGAAGATCCCTTGGACAAGGAAATGGCAGGCTAAACTCGTTGTGAGTCGCAAAAAAAAAAAAAAAAAGGGTTGGAGGTGACTTATCAACAACAACATGGCTGCTTTCATCCTAAAACAATAGGATGCACGAGTTGCAAAAGATACTATTTGGACCATAAGGCCTAAAATATTTACTTTTTGGTCTTTACTATTTTGCTGAACCCTGAGTAACTAAGATAGTGCTGTATTTATCTTGATTTGTGCCATTCAACTTATAAAAGAGTATGCTGATGAAGAGAATATTTGTTTGGTTGGAAAGCCCCCAAATTTGGACACCTTTAAATTTGGATACCTTTATATCTGTTGCTATGAATAAATTAAAAATACAGTTGACTGCAATCGTCTTTCATAAGTCTTTTTGAGGGAGACCACCATTACTTCCATTACCCCTAACACAGTTTGGCCTCAGGCCAAAATACAGGGAGGAAATGCTGGCCTATCATTGGCAGAAATTGAATTAAAGATTTGCTCAATATGGCCAGAGAAATGCCCAGTTTTGCCAACAACCAGCCCATCTTATCATGAAGCTTCCATAAGCTTCTTACCCTCACACATCCAAAGGCAGACATACTGAAAATGACAATCTCAGAAAACTAACAAAAATGATTGCAAGTATCACAGCCTTGTCTAACTCAATGGAACTATGAGCCATGCTGTGTAGGATCACCCAAGACAGACAGGTCATGGTGAACACTTCAAGCAAAACGTGGTCCACTAGACCTCATTAGAGAATGGAATAGGAAACCACTTCATTATATTTGCCTTGAGAACACCATGAACAGTATAATAAGGGAAAAATATATGACACTGAAATATGAACTCCACGGTTAGTATATGCCCAATATGCTACTGGAAGAGAGCAGACAAATGGCTCCAGAAGGAATGAAGAGGCTGAGCCAAAGTGAACATAACACCCAGTTGTGAATGTGTCTGGTGGTGGAAGTAAAGTACTATGCTGTAAGAAAAATATTGCATAGAAACCTGGAATGTTAGGTCCATGAATCAAGGAAAATTGGAAGTGGTCAAACAGAATATGGAAAGAATGAATATCAACATTTTAGGAATCAGTTAACTAAAATGGAATGGAATGGGGGAATTTAATTCGGATGATCTTTACCTACCACTGTGGGCAAGAATCCCTTAGAAGAATTTGAGTAAACATCATAGTTTAAAAAAAGAGTCTGAAATGCAGAACATGGGTGAACTCTCAAAAGTGACAAGGCAAGCCATTCAATATCACAGTAATCAAAGTCTATGTACCAACCACTAACACCAAAGAAGTTAAAGTTAAATGATTTATGAAGACCTACAAGATATTCTAGAACTAAAAATAAATAAATAAATAAAGTCCCTTTCATCAGGGGACTGAAATGCAAAAGTAGAAAGTCAAGTGATATCTGGAATAGCAGGCAATTTTTGCTTTGAAGTACAAAATGAAGCATAGTTTTGCAAAGACTAGCAGAGTTTTGCAAGATAACACACTGGTCATAGCAAACACCCATTCCCAATAACATAAGAGAAGACTCTACACATGGGCATAACCAAATGGCCAACACCGAGCACAGTTTGATTATATTTTTTGCAGCTGCAGATGGAGAAGCTCTATACAATCACACACACAAAAAAATACTGGCAGCTGACTGTGGCTCAGATCATGAACTCCTTATTTCCACATTCAGACTTAAATTAAAGAACATAGAGGAAACCACTAGGCCATTCGGTACAACCTAAATCAAATCCCTTATGATTATACAGTGGAAGTGAAAAAAAAAAAAAAGAAAAGAAAAGAAACAAAAAAGAAGGGATTAGATTTGATAGAAAAGATACCTAAAGGACTATGGACAGAGGACCATAACATTGTACAGGAGGTGGTAATCTAAACCATTGCAGAGAAAAAGAAATGAAAAAAAGGCAAATGATTGTCTGAGAAAGCCTTACAAATAGCTGAGAAAAGAGGAGAAGGAAAAGACAAAGGAAAAAAAGAAAGATATACCCATCTNAAATGAAAAAAAAAAAAAAAGAAAAGAAAAGAAACAAAAAAGAAGGGATTAGATTTGATAGAAAAGATACCTAAAGGACTATGGACAGAGGACCATAACATTGTACAGGAGGTGGTAATCTAAACCATTGCAGAGAAAAAGAAATGAAAAAAGGCAAATGATTGTCTGAGAAAGCCTTACAAATAGCTGAGAAAAGAGGAGAAGGAAAAGACAAAGGAAAAAAAGAAAGATATACCCATCTGAATGCTGAGTTTCAAAGAATAACAAGGTGAGATAAGAAATATCCCTCAAGTGATCAAAGGAAAGACTTAGAGGAAAACAGTAGAATGGAAAAGACTAGAGCTACCTTCAAGAAAATTAGTGATACCAAGAGAACATTTCATGCAAAGATTGCTGGGCACAATAAAGGACAGAGACTGTATGGACCTAACATAACAGAAGATATTAAGAAGAGGTAGCAAGAATACACAGAACTATAGAAAAAAGATCTGCATGACCCAAATAACCACGATGATGTGATCATCCACCTAGAGGCAGCCATCTTGGAGTTTGAAGTTAAGTGGTTCTTAGGAAGCATCAATAGGAACAAAGCTAGTGGAGGGGGTGAAATTCCAGTTGAGCTATTTCAAATCCTGAAAGATGATGCTGTTTAACTGCTGCATTCAATGTGACAGCAAATTTGAAAAACTCAGCAGTGGCCACCGGATGGGAAAAGGTCTATTTTCATTTCAATCCCAAAGAAAGGGAATGCCAAAGAATGTTTAAACTAGCACAACAAACAACTACAACATTCAGGTATGACCTAAATCAAAGCCCTTGTGTCTAAGACTAGATCTGACAGACAGAGTGCCTGATGAACTACGGATAAATGTTTATGACATTGTACAGGGGATAGGTATCAAGATCATCCCCAAGAAAAAGAAATGCAAAAAAAGCAACATGGCTCTCTGAGGAAGATTTACAAATATCTGTGAAAAGAAGGGAAGTGAAAAGCAAAGGAGAAAAGGAAAGATATATTCATTTTGAATGCAAAGTTTCAAAGAATAGCAAGGAAAGATAAGAAAGACTTCCTCAGTGATAAATGCAAAGAAATTGAGGAAAATAATAGAACGAAAAGACTAGAGATCTCTTCAAGAAAATTAGAGATACCAAGGGAACATTTCATATGGGCTCAATAAAGGACAGAAATGCTAGGGACCTAAAAGAAGCAGAAGATATTAAGAAGAGGTGGCAAAAATATACAGAAGAACAGTACAAAAAATTAAAATATATATCTCTATATATATATTCACGATACACATAGTCATGGTAGTGTGATCACTCACCTAGAACCAGACATCCTGGAATGTGAAGTCAAGTGGGCTTTAGGAAGAGTCACTACGAACAAAGCTAGACAAGGTGATGGAATTCCAATTGAGCTATCTAAAATCCTAAAAAAATGATGCTGTGAAAGTGCTTCACTCATTAGGTCAGCAAATTTGGAAAACTCAGCAGTGGCCACAGGACTGGAAAAGGTCAGTTTTCATTCCAATCCCAAAGAAAGGCAATGCCAAAGAATGCTCAAACTACAGCACAATTGCACTCATCTCACATGCTAGTAAAGTAATGCTCAAAATTCTCCAAGTCAGGCTTCAGCAATACGTGAACCGTGAACTTCCAGATGTTAAAGCTGGTTTTAGAAAAGTCAGAGGAACCATAGATCAAATTGCCACCATCCACCGGATCATGGAAAAAGCAAGAGAGTTCCAGAAAAACATCTATTTCTGCTTTATTGACTATGCCAAGGCTTTTGACTGTGTGGATTACAATCAACTGTGGAAAATTCTGAAAGAGATGGGACTACCAGAGCACCTGACCTGTCTCTTGAGAAATCTATATGCAGGTCAGGAAGCAACAGTTTGAACTGGACATGGAACAACAGACTGGTTCCAAATAGAAAAAGGAGTAAGTCAAGGCTGTATATTGTCACCCTGCTTATTTAACTTATATGAAGATTACACCATGAGAAACGCTGGGCTGGAGGAAGCACAAGCTGGAATCAAGATTGCTGGGAGAAATATCAAAAATCTCAGATATGCAGATGACATCACCTTTAAGGCAGAAATTGAAGAAGAACTAAAGAGCCTCTTGATGAAAGTGAAAGAGGAGTGAAAAAGTTGGCTTAAACCTCAACATTCAGAAAACTAAGATCATGGGATCCGGTCCCATCACTTCATGGCCAATAGATGGGGAAACATTGGAACCTGTGGCTGACTTCATTTTTTGGGGGTCGAAAATCACTGCAGATGATGACTGCAGCCATGAAATTAAAAGATGCTTACTCTTTGGAAGGAAAATCACGGCCAACCTAAACAGCATATTGAAAAGCAGAAATATTACTTTGCCAACAAAGGTCTGTCTAGTCAAGGCTATGGTTTTTCCAGTGATCATGTATGTATGTGAGAGTTGGACTATAAAGAAAGCTGAGCACCAAATAATTGATGTTTTTGAACTGTGGTGTTGGAGAAGACTCTTAGAGTCCTTGGATATCCAAGGACTTGGAGAGTCTCTCCTTGGAGTGTCCAAGGAGATCCAACCAATCCATCCTAAAGGAGATCAGTCCTGAGTGTTCATTGGAAGGATCTGAAATTCCAATACTTTGGCCACCTGATGTGAAGAACTGACTCATTGGGAAAGACCTTGATGCTGGGAAGATTGAGGGCAGGAGGAGAAGGGGATGACAGAGGATGAGATGGTTGGATGGCATCACTGACTCAATGGACATGGGTTTTGTGGTTTCCGGGTATTGGTGATGGACAGGGAGGCCTGGCGTGCTGCCATTCATGGGTTTGTTAAGAATTGGACATGACTGAATGACTGAACTGAACTGAACTGAACACATGCTAGCAAAGTAATGCTCAAAATTCCCCAAGTGAGGCTTTAAAAGTACATGAACCAAGAATTTCCAGATCTACAAGCCTGACTTAGAAAATGCAGAGGAACCATAAATCAAATAGCCATCATTTATTGAAACATATGTAAAGCACGGGAATTTCAGGAATGCATTTACTTATGCTTCATTGACTGTGCTTAAACAGTTTTACTGTGTGGATCACAACAAACTGTTGGAAATTCTTAAGGAGATGGGAATACCAGACCACCTCACTTGCCGTTGAGAAACCTGTTTTCAGGTCAAGAAGCAACAGTTAGAACCAGACATGGAAAAACAGACTGGTTCCAAATTGGGAAAGGAGTGCATCAAGGCACTGTATTTATTGAATTTATATGCAGAGTACACCATGAAAATGCGAGGATGGATGAAGCACAAGCTAGAATCAAGATTGTCAGGATAAATATCAAGAACCTCAGATGTGCAAAGAACACCTCTCTTATGGCAGAAAGTGAAGAATAACTAAAGGGTCTCTGGATGAATGTGAAAGAAGAGAGTTTAAAATTTTGGCTTATAACTCAGCATTCACAAAGCAAAGATTATGGCATCTGGCACCATCACTTCATGGCAATTAGATGTGGAACAGTGATAGGCTTTATTTCTTTGGCTCCAAAATTACTGTAGATGGTGACTCAACCATGAATTTAAAAGACCCTTGCTCCTTGGAAGAAAAGCTATAACAAACCTAGACAACATATTAAAAACCAGAGACATTATTCTGTTAACAAAGTCCATATAATCAAAGCTATGGTTTTTCCAGTAGTCATGTATAGATATATGATTTGGATAATAACCAAGGCTGAGTGTGAAAGAATTGATGCTTCTGAGCTGTGGTATTGGAGAAGACTCTTGTGAGTCCTTTGAATTGCCAGGAGATCAAACCAGTCAATCCTAAATAAATCAAGCCTGAATACTCATTGCAAGGACTGATGCTAAAACTAAAGTCCAAATCAATAAATCTGAAGTCCATCTGATGTGAAGAGCCATCTCGTTGGAAAAGACACTGATGCTGGAACAGTTGGAAGGCAAGAGGAGAAGTGGAAGACAGAGGATGAGATAGTTGGATGGCATCACTGACTCAATGGACATGAGTTTGAGCAAGTTCTGGTAGATGGGAAAGGACATGGAGGCCTGATGTGCTTCAGTCTATGGGGTCACAAAATGTCAGACATGACTGAATGACTGAACAACAAATACAACATAGAGTAAGATTTAAATCTGAATTATATATATATATATATATATATATATATATATTAACTTTATTTTACTTTACAATACTCTATTGGCTTTGCCATACATCGACATGAATCCACCACAGGTGTACACGAGCTCTCAATCCTGAATTCCCCTCCCACCTCCCACCCCACAACGTCTCTCTNTCTGAATTATATATATATATATATATATATATATATTAACTTTATCTTTTTTTCTCATAACAGAATGGGATCTTACCACATGTTGAATGCTCTGTTATATTCTGATAGTTGTTCTTTTCTGGCTTTACTTACTAATCCACACATGATTCCAGAGCTATCCAATAGTTTGCATATTTTCTCATCATAATCTAGGCAGTTTACCATGATACACTGATATATCTTTCAGGTCTTTCCATGTCTATTGGATGTTACTTTGGTTTCATGCCATCTTGTTCTTCCTTTGACATTCTATGTAAAGAAATCCCTATAGCTCCCACTTATCCTTACTCTGTAACAATTTTCTTATGGATATTCTTGCAGCCTTCTTGTGACTCAGCCTGAGGATTGGGAATAGAGACATTTTCCTAGCAGATACCCTCACCCTTATTATTTCTGTTCCATTTCCTTACATGCAGTGTACTCAGGAAAATTCCGAATTTTCAAGACTGATTGCCCAGTATGTTTATTTATGCTCATCATGCTTTTCTTTTGAGACATGAGGGCCTATAAGGAAAAACAAACAAAAAACTCAAAAGGAGAGCACATTTCACTTACATATCTCTCTTCAAAATCAAAGGACACAAAACTGGAAAATAAAAAGTCTGTTGTTATTATCTGAAATACTGTTTCATTGTTTGTTATTGTCATCTCAATTTTAAATATTAATTTAATATATCAATAACTCAGTCCCAGTATGTGGCTAGTATAGGCTGCTGCTAAGTCGCTTCAGTCGTGCACAAATCTGTGTGACTCCATAGACGGCAGCCCACCAGGCTCTGCAATCCCTGGGATTCTCCAGGCAAGAACACTGGAGTGGGTTGCCCTTTCCTAGTTTAGGTTAAAATGACAATTACCCACAAAATCTTAGAGATGTAATGTGAAATGCCGATGCCATTTTAGCTGAGAGTTGGTGTAAGTTCCTGTCCACAGTGTCACTCAGGGCTTCAGTGTGACTGAGGCTTCATTATTTTGATATTTTCCCTTTGAAATGTGAACCCTTCTCCACCAATTAGAAGGGGGATAAAGAAACTTTTCTCTGTCTCAACTACTTTAGCTCAATTATTATTGACCTGGGTAAGCCACACATTCCACTGATATACAAATAGAACAAAAGTGAGTCTTTTTTATGATAAGGAAATATTTGAAATGAGATATTGTAGTATTTCTAATACAGAAAATATTATGTGATGTTAATTTTTTAATTAAAAAAATTGTATAGGGAATCTCAAGGGTTATATTTTCAAGCCATCTGACAAAGCATATCACAGTGCAAAAGGGCAATTCTATTCTGAAAAAAAAAAAAATAAGTAAAAGGGAATAAACTAAGATAATCAGTTTTTCTAACCAAGAGAGGATATTTCCTCCTTCTAAAAGAAACTAGTGATAAGGAACCAGGCTTTCTCCTTCAGTGTGTTCCACAAATCATAACCTCAAAAAACATGCAAAATTTAATTTATTCCTTTATTTGTGACCATAAAGAAAAGATAAGAGTTCAGTCAGTTTTCCAGTTTTATTTTTGCCACATTAANGGAACCAGGCTTTCTCCTTCAGTGTGTTCCACAAATCATAACCTCAAAAAACATGCAAAATTTAATTTATTCCTTTATTTGTGACCATAAAGAAAAGATAAGAGTTCAGTCAGTTTTCCAGTTTTATTTTTGCCACATTAATAAAGTACATTATTTTTAAAAAGTTATAGACATAGAATAATTTTAATAAATTATATTGTCACTATTGGTGAAATTTTCTCCATGTATCTTTTATATAGCATATAAAATACAAGAGTGTGGTTATTTTCAGATAAAGTAAGACAAACAATGTAAAATATTAAAGAGAAAATGGTAAATTTAAAGTTTATGTTAACACAATATTTTTTCCAGCATATGTGTTTAGGATAATTATGAAGTACTGATTTAAAAAATATATATTTATTTATTGATTTGAATCAAAAGCCATGGTAATGACTTTTCCAGGACAAATGCTTTTGCACGTACTAGAAAAGTAAAAATAATTTATATATATAAGAATATATCTGGAGCTTTCTGCTTTTTCAACATTATTCTATCAGAATGTTTGTGGAGGAGAGTTTAGTTGGAAATAACATGTAAAATAGCATAGATCTGAGTCAGCAAACAGGCCACACGGGTTTGAAGTTCTGATTCACTTCCTTTCATTAGTTTCCCCCATCAGGTAAACTGAAGTTTAAATTACCATTGTAAAAGGTTTATTTATTTTCTTAGTGAAGCAGTTAACCATAATTGTAGAAGTCTGGGAATTAGGAAGGAAAAGTGCTGATAATAACACCGATATGAGGAGAAAGGAACTTTAAAAAACCTGTAAACCCATTTTAAATGATAATAAAAGATTTTTATAAAATACATGTGATTTTAATCTATCAAATTCTTAAATTTTGTAAGAATTTAAGTGTGAATTTCAATTTATTGGATTTTTAGATATAAGCTTGCTGATGGGGAAAACAAGGAATACTCTTAATCCATAGGCAGATGTCATTATTTTTGTGGGTTGTTCATTGTCCCTAGTCCTTGCCTTTTAGGACCCTCACACTAGACTCCCTGGTGGGCTTCTGTGGTGGGCTTCCGTGGTGGGCTCCCCTGGTGGCTCAGAGGTTAAAGCGTCTGCCTGCAATATGGGAGACCTGGGTTCTATCCCTGGGTCAGGAAGATCCCCTGGAGAAGGAAATGGCAACCCTCTCCAGTATTCTTGACTGGAGAATCCCAAGGACGGAGGATCCTGGAGGGCTACAGTCCACGGGGTCGCAAAAAGTCTGACACGACTGAGCGATTTCACTTTCACACCAGATTCCCAGNAGAAGGAAATGGCAACCCTCTCCAGTATTCTTGACTGGAGAATCCCAAGGACGGAGGATCCTGGAGGGCTACAGTCCACGGGGTCGCAAAAAGTCTGACACGACTGAGCGATTTCACTTTCACACCAGATTCCCAGTTTAACCTGCAAACCCTTAGTCAAACTATCTTTTATCTCAAAGTGGCTGAATTCTTCTCAATACATTGATCATAATTGATGCCCACTCCCTTACTTGGCCACAGGTTTGAGCTAAGGGAAACCTGGTGATTTAATAATGGTTAATCATATTGAGTTCTAGGCTACCTACTATGTATAGCTTCTTTCTGAATTTAGAAGCTTTGGCTTATCACTTTTATCTTAGAATGGATTCCCACTGGGCAACAAACTTGGTAGAATTGACAGAAGCCAGACCATCAGACTGTTATGGCTTCTTATTCTCCAGAATATGAATAGTCTTTTTTTTTTTTTTTTTTTCTTCTCTCTCTCTCTTCAAAGAATCTGTAGCGCTCTGGTACCTGTGTTATAATGGGTTCAATTTGAATGGCTGAGATTTGCTTTAAGAAACTTTTTTGGTCTTCAGTTCAGTTCAGTCGCTCAGTCGTGTCCAACTCTTTGTGCCCCCATGGACAGCAGCATGCCAGGCCTGGGAGTTGTTCATCACCAACTCCCAGAGCTTACTCAAACTCAGGTTCATTGAGTTGGTGATGCCATCCAACCATCTCAGCCTCTGTCATCCCCTTCTCCTCCCACCTTCAATCTTTCCCAGCATCAGGGTCTTTTCCAATGGGTCAGTTCTTTGCATTAGGTGGCCAAAGTATTGGAGTTTCAGCTTTAACATCAGCTGTTCTAATGAATAGCCAGAACTGATTTCCTTAAAGATGGACTTGTTGGATCTCCTTGCAGTCCAAGGGATTTTCAAGAGTCTTCTCCACCACCACAGTTCAAAAGCATCAATTCTTTGGTGCTCAGCTTTCCTTATAGTTCAACTCTCACATCCATTAATGATTTCTGTAAGCACCATAGCTTTGACTATATAGTCATTTGTTTATAAAGTAATGTCTGTGCTTTTTAATATGCTGTCTAGGTTAGTCATAACTTTTCTTCCAAGGAGCAAGCACCTTAAAAAAAAATTGTCTTTATTTTAATGGGAGGCTAATTTCTTTACAATATTGTAGTTTTTTTTTTTTTTGACATAAATTAGCGATGAGTGTACATGTGTTCCCCATTCTTAATCCCTTCCTATCTCCCTCCCCATCCTATCCCTGAGGATCATCCCAGTGCACTGGGCCTGAGTGCCCTGTCTCATGCACCAAACCTGGACTGGCGATCTGTTTTACATATGATAATATACGTGTATCAATGCTATTCCCTCAAATTATCCCACCCTTACCTTCTCCCACAGAGTGAACAAGTCAGTTCTTTATATCTGTGTCTCTTTTGCTGTCCTTCATATAGGGTCATAATTTCCATCTTTCTAAAAACCAACTATATGCATTAATAGACTGTACTGGTGTTTTTCTTTCTGACTTACTTTATTCTGTATAATAGGTTCCAGTTTCT
>SJYV01038002.1:968033-986235 GCA_006410875.1 Neotragus pygmaeus | reverse complement strand
GCCGACTAAGGTCCGTCTAGTCAAGGCTATGGTTTTTCCTTTGGTCATGTATGGATGTGAGAGTTGGACTGTGAAGAAGGCTGAGCACCGAAGAATTGATGCTTTTGAACTGTGGTTTTGGAGAAGACACTAGAGAGTCCCTTGGACTGCAAGGAGATCCAACCAGTCTATTCTGAAGGAGATCAACCCTGGGATTTCTTTGGAAGGAATGATGCTGAAGCTGAAAGTCCAATACTTTGGCCACCTCATGCAAAGAGTTGACTCATTGGAAAAGACTCTGATGCTGGGAGGGATTGGGGGCAGGAGGAGAAGGGGACGACCGAGGATGAGATGGCTGGATGGCATCACGGACTCGATGGACGCGAGTCTGAGTGAACTCCAAGAGATGGTGATAAACAGGGAGGCCTAGCGTGCTGCAATTCATGGAGTCGCAAAGAGTCGGACATGACTGAGCGACTGAACTGAACTGAGTCCATCTTTAACACTATAACCATAATTACCTTTAAAGTGCAAGTTGGACTCAGTTACATTTCTGCTCAAAATAGTTCACGGTTTCCATAACCCACAGATAAAGATCAGCTACTTAACATGGTACACTCAATGATGTGACAATTCGTTCTTTTTCTTCTTTTCTTCAGTAGACTCTTCCAGAGATCACTCTGTTTTCTCTCACTTGCATGACTATTCAAATGATGTTCCTTCTGTCTAACAGCTTTGATTTACACTACTCAAAGCTACATCTCTTTGGAAAACCCTTGTTAATTCACCACTGATCTGCTCACCTCCTCCATGAAGCCTCCCTGATTTGTGCCCAAAGTAAATCTTTTTCCTTTCTCAGCTCCAGCATCTTGTGTCTACCTCTACTGTGTATTCCTCATGTTGTGGCACTGAGTGGTTTACTTGTCTTTTCCATTGTTGCTACTTACATCTCTGGAGTCACAGCAATAGCAGTGACACCAAGAGAAGCAAGGCACCAGCAACCCAGTGGCACAGAGACAAGGGTCTTGTTTTATTAGTGTCTGCACTCCAACTATAAACACATAGATTTCAGAACATACAAGAGCTCAACGATGATTTGTGGGAATGAAATGGGATCCTTACTTTTGTTTCCATATTACTCAAGGTGTGATTAGGAACCACTTGCATTAGAATAACCTGAGGTGCTTATTAAAAATGGAAGGTATTGGACTGACTCCAGACATACCAAATCTGAGTCTTTAAGGATGAGGCATTCTCATTTTTATGAAGCTCCCTATGTGATTCTTATTCACGCTAACTTTTGAAAACTTTTTTGTTTTCAATAAAAAAGCAAAACTGTTTATTTCTTAGACCTACAAATGGCTTTTAAATATGACACATGAGAATAGAGGACTACTTGAAGAAGAAAAGTACTAATAATATTAGGATGAGATGGTGGTTTAGTCACTAAGTCATGTCTAACTCTTTGTGACCCATGGACCATAGCCTACCAGGCTCTTCTGTCTATGAGATTTCCCAAGCAAGAATACTGGAGTGAGTTGCCATTTCCTTATCCCAGGGAACTTGCTAACCCAGAGATCAAACCCAAGTCTCCTGAACTGCAGGTGATCTCCTGCACTGCAGGCAGATTCTTTAGCACTGAGTCACCAGGGATTCCTGCTAGGATGAGGGGAAAGGTAGATACATTTATGCTAGGTCTATAAAATGCAGTATTATACAATTGTTAGAATTCACAAGCCAGTTAGATTTTTCTCTTATAAAAGTTCTTTAAGACCTGTTGTTAATTTTTTTAAATAGAGAAAAGGCAGGAATGTGTGGTTATGCATATGCTCAAAAAAGCTTCTGGACGTTTAAATAGACAACTGTTAATAATGCTTACCGCTAGGGAGTGAATGCAGTGGCTGGGCAGTTATAAGTCTGTATCATTAACTGTACTCCTCTACCTATAATGTTTGAACTTCTTCATGATATTTAAATTGAAAATTTTTCTTGGTGATTCACACGTTAAAATAATGTTACTTTTCTATATCTAATTTGAAAAATGTCATAAGATATCATTTTCCCCCTATTTTTAGACTTGACAAACAAGTAATTCAGTGAAAGAAGCTCAGTCTCTGAAAATCAAAAGACCCAGCATTAGAAATAATTGAGGTGAAATTCACGTAACATAAAAATAGATAACCATTTAAAATGAACAAGTCAGTGGCACTTAGTGCAGTCACTGTGTTGTATAACCACCACTTTGATATAGTTCCAAAACATTTTCAGTGAACCTCCGGGCAGCCAACATTCTGTGTTCTGTCTTCATGGGTTTACTTATTCTGGTATATAAGTGGAATCACACAACATGTGACATTTTACATCTAGCTTTTTTCACTTAGCACAATGCTTTCCAGGTTCATCCACATCCATCCATCCAAATGCATGTATCAGCACTTCATGCCTTTTTATGGATGAATAATATTTTATTGTATGGATATAAGATCTGGTCTTTACTTAGTTCTTGGCTTCAGATGGGCAAGACGCTTAACCGTTCTGAGTCTCAATGTCCTGAACTCTAAAATAAGAATTTGGACACCTGAATTACAGAGTTGTGCATATACAGTGGGAGAAGGCAATGGCACCCCACTCCAGTACTCTTGCCTGGAAAATCCCATGGGCAGAAGAGCCTGGTGGGCTGCAGTCAGTCCATGGTGTTGCTAAGAGTCAGACATGACTGAACGACTTCACTTTCTCTTTTCACCTCCATGCAGTGGAGAAGGAAATGGCACCCCACTCCAGTGTTCTTGCCTGGAGAATCCCAGGGTCGGGGGAGCCTGGTGGGCTGCCATCTATGGGGTCGCACAGAGTCGGATACGACTGAAGTGACTTAGCAGCAGCAGCAGCATATACAATGAAGGAATGCATATGAAAATTTCTGCTGAATGATCAAGCCAAGGGGAAGATGCCAGATCCAGACCAACCCAGTGGAGTGGAACTAGAGGGAAAGGCTGGCTGGTTGTAGAAAGAACTCCAGCTAGAAAGAGAGGTGGGTGTTGAGGCAAATTGTCAGCATCAGCGAAGCTTGGTAGAGAGGAATGCAGTATCCCATGGATGGCTGGAACATAGGCTCAGAGCATCTGGAAATCTCTGAATTGAGAGATTCCCAGGAGGAGACAGAGCAGACAGTCCCCTTTGTGGGCTAAGAGTGAAGTTGTCATCGCAGCAGAGGACAGGCAAGAGGTGTCATCCAAGAAGGAGCTCTGCCTCTAGGGAAGAAGACAAAGAGGAGGTTACCAGATGTGAGGGAACAATACCCACTGATGCTGAGCATTGAACTGGAGTTTACTTCCAGTCCAGGACGAGACTGACCCCAAAGGCTCTCTGGGCAAGGCAGGGGAGCTCTGAGGAGTGAGGCAGGGCACTGGGTGAGTGACATCTGCACAGAGGCTCATGTAATATGTCGGCCATGGCTCTTTCTTTTCTTCTTCATAACTCCATGTGTTGTTTAGATCCGGTCTTCATAACATCACATTAATAGCCAAGTCAGTCAATCAAGAATAGTTCAGTAAAGCTGATTATTGGAAAAATAAACTCATTTAATGAATTTTTCATTATTCTAAGATCATTTCACAAGTATGATCAGAGAATACTGAAAAGGTTCATAGTTCTTTTAGATTATCTGGTGGCGTATGGAGTTTATCAACAGTAATTGTCTACACTAGCCCTCCAAAATCCACAAAGTCAACATCAGAAGGGAAAGTGGCTGTATGAAGGGGAGGCATTGCCTTCCTCTCACCGTTTAGGAATCCTGTGTTCAGTAGATCCTCTGCTTCCAGGAATCAGTCTCCAGTTGCTGGATGATATGTCTGCAGTGGAATTTGCTGATACAGGACAACTTTGCTTTTGTGGACCTTTGCTTATGGGACAGTTAATAATATCCCATGCCTGCCTCCTCACTCAACTGTGACTGTTCAGGGGACTCCCAAACAGAAAGCTGCTATGCTCCTCTCTGTTTATACTCTATGCTCCCTAAGCGGAGAGGCAATGGCACCCCACTCCAGTACTCTTGCCTGGAGAATCCCAGGGACGGGGGAGCCTGGTGGGCTGCCATGTATGAGGTTGCACAGAGTCGGACATGACTGAAGCGACTTAGCAGCCGCAGCAGCATGCACCCTCAGAGATGAAGTGAGTCTTGTAAATTCACAAACCGCGTGACCACAGCCTGGACCCTTTGTTCTATTGTTTCCATTTGTCTTTCAATCATATTGTGATTAATCAGCTGTTTGGAGTTAGTTATTCTTAGCATAAACTGCATATGTATAGTTAAATTAGAGATAGTTTAGTTACAGTTCCTCTGTTACCTCATAAGCTTGGCTGTTTTCAGTTCTAACCAGATAACTGCATTTCTTCAGCCTGCTCACTCTCCAAGGCCCCCATAGTCTTACAGATTGAGTTTAATGATGATTGTAGCTACCATTAAACTAAACACCTGCAGTGTGCTAGATGTGTCATTCACAACAGCTGTCTTTTATTGATGGCTTATTATGTGTCAGTCATTGTACTGAACACTTATACGTGTATTATTTAATCTTCCCCAAAACTCTAGACATAGGTACTAGTACCTGTGTTCCACATCAAAGATGGTAAAATTGAGGTCTAGGGAGGTTAAGTAACTTGCCCAAGGTTATATGCCTTGTAAATATTAAAACTAGATTGGAATCTCTGGAGTCTAGTTTCTGAAGCTTCATTCTTAACCACTACTCTATACCATTTTGCTTTACAAACACCTCTAGCTAGTATGTACTGAGCATCTGCTATGAATTAGAAACAATTTCAAGTACTAGGATAATAGCAATTATAATAATAAAAAAAAAATCCCTGTCCATATGGAACTCCCATTCTAGTTGCAGAAAGAGACAATAGCGAATACAAACAAGTAAAATATGTAATGTTAGCTAGTGATAACTGTTAAGAGGAAAAAAATTCTGAAGAGGGAAAGGACTAAAATTTTTGATACAGTGTCCAAGAGAAGGCTGACTAAGACAGTGATGTTTGAATAAAGAAAGCCACGTGGCTATCTGGAGCAGCACACGCAAGCAAGGGTGGAGCCAGTGCTGAGGTCCCGAAGGTGGAAGCTGGTATGTTTGAGGGACAGCAAGGAAGTCTGTGGGGCTGGTGTGCAGAGATTAAAGGGAGAGTAACAGGACAAGGAGTCAGAGAGGTAACGAAGGACCAGATCTGGGAGAAGTGTAGCAGTAAGGACTTGGGCTTTTACTTCTATGTGATGGAGGAATTGCTCAGAGTCACACAGAATGGCTTGATCTGTGGGCCTGCGGGGCTGGACACAGACTGGATGAGGAGCAGCAAGGAAGGCGGACCTTTCCTGAAGGGAGACCATTCCGGAATTTTCCCAATACTCCAGTGAGAGATTATGGCGGCTTGGGCTGGAGTGTACGGAGTAGGTGTGGTACCTATTTCAGAGAAGACATTCTCATTCCAGGTTTACAGGTTAAGAAATTGAGAGTCAAAGAGCTTAGTGGGGTAACTGACCCAAAGTAAACTAGCTTGTGAGAGCAGCGCCAGGACACAAACCCATTCTGGCCTTCCCCAGAGACCATGCTCTTTCTTTGGCTACACCAAGAGTCTTTCAAGCACAAGCCTCAGTTCAAAGTCAAAATCACATTCTCCTCAGATCAAGGACAACGATCCTTTGGATTTTGTTAAGCGATATCTCCCAAATTCATTGACTTGTTTATTGATTTATTCATCAAACCTTGCACCTTTGGGGGAGTTGTCACTGAAATGTCTCCTACTTCAAGTCATGCCAGGAAGAACAACTGAAAAGGACAGGAGATGTGGGACGGAGGGTCATGAGTAAGCCGAGAGGGAGGCGCTTGGAAAGGCAGACACTGAACTGTCAGAAACTGAACTGATCATATCCTCACACACATCCCCTAGATTTTGGAGCCTTGGGGTCCACTTTGTCTCCTCTCCTCATTTGATCCTATTAATTAATTAAGTTAGAATTCCACACCCAACCCTCAACCCTAAATGGGACCATGTAAAAATTTCACCAGTGATCAAAAGAAAACTTGGAATTTAGCTCATATTGGTAGGCTGAGCCCATGTTCCTGCCTCCCATTCGTCCCAGTGATGGACAATGTTTCTAACAGTGCCGGCAAATAAGAGAGGATGCTTGCTGTTCTCTGTGGGCTAGAAAGTGAGAAATCCCTAAAAGATGCAAAGTAGATGGGGAGGACTTGCAACAGAGGACTGCCGCCAAAGATGGGAGTGACTTAGGAAGAAGAGAATGTGAAGAGTAGGAGGGACCTCTGGGGAAATGGTCAGGATTGACACCAGATGAGGAGCAGCTGTGTGCTGTGCCAAGCAGTGACCGCGAAAGGCACCTGCCCTAGGAAGAGAGCAGATGAAGTGGTGGTCAGAGCCACACAAAGAGGAACCAAGGGCCTTGATGGCCTGCCCCCGAGACAGTCTATCAAGAGGCTCAGTCTGCCCCTCTGCTACCTCAGGACATGTGGTAAAACTGGTGAAGAAAAATTACAGAGAACTTCTGACTTTTTTCACGAAATTTCTAGCACCATATACTTTTTAAATCTATATGAAAGTATTATTTTGACCAAAATCAAATTAAAATCTTTTATAAGTGAGGCTAACCACTAGAAGAATAGGTACCATGTGTCTATATTTTAAATATACTATATACATTTAAAAAATAAAAATAAAAGACAGCCTAATCTATCCAACAAAAGTACATAAAGAGAAAAAATAATAAAGAATAGCAGAGAAAAATATATAGTGGTTATAAAAATCCAAAAACTATCAATAATCAGCAATATTAAAATATTAAAATATACTCCCACATTAAAGAGTTCACAATGAAAATAAAGGACTGACAAAAAGGTATGTCAGGTGAATGTAATAGTAAAAATAAGTACAGAAACATTCATATCACACCAATTAGAATCAAAGTTAAAAGCATTAAAATTAAAAAAATATTTCATAATAATGAATCATTCCCAAAATATATTAATAGTTATGAGATTTTATGCCTCTAAATGCAAAGTATTGAAATAAAGCAAAAGTTGATGGACATACAAGGATAATTGAGCAAATCACAATCATACACACACACTTCTCTCAGAAATGATATTTAGTAGACTAAAAAAAATAAGAAATGGTTAAAATTTTGAATGCTAGGCTTAACGATCTTGACTTAGCAGGCTAATGCTAATGCTAATAGTTTTTCAACTATACATAGAGCATTTTAAACTTTGACACTGTATTGGGCTGCAAAGGAAATGTCAACAAAATTCCAAAAGCAGAAATTATATATAACTTTCACTGGCATGATGAAATAATGTTAAAATTAATAACAGAAANATAGTTTTTCAACTATACATAGAGCATTTTAAACTTTGACACTGTATTGGGCTGCAAAGGAAATGTCAACAAAATTCCAAAAGCAGAAATTATATATAACTTTCACTGGCATGATGAAATAATGTTAAAATTAATAACAGAAAGATATCTAAAACCCCAAACAATCTAACAAAACAGTGTTTGAAAAATTTGAAAATACACTTTCAAAAACATGAATTAGAGACATTCACAAAATGTTTAGAAGTTAATAATGGGGACATTATGTATCCATAGAGTTCAGCTAAAGCAGTTTTCAGAGATAAGCTTATAAAAATGCTTCTGATTTCACTCTGTTGGAACCATACAGCCACACTGACTCCATGACAGGCTCATGTGGGGTGTACTAGGCCAAGAAAAATTCCTGAGTCATTCTGTAAGATCTTCTGGGATGACGTGATGGAGACCCAATCAGAAATCAACTCCACCCAGTCATGAGACGAGCCAATCCCTGCGAGACACAAAGCCCTAAACCCGCGCGCGCGCACTGTTTAACCAATCAGGCTATGCCAAACCCTTGTCTTTGTCTAAACCCTATAAATACCCCTGTAGTTCTCGACTCGGGGCCCTCTTGCCTCTCTGCTGCGTCGGGGTTGGCGGAGTGCCCTAACTCGAGTTAGAAATAAATCCCTTCTTGCCTTTGCATGCTGTGGTGAGTTGATCTGTTCGTCTATGTGGGGATCTGGACCTGGAGCAAAACAACTCGAAATAACCAGACAATCAGAACAAATTCCCATTCCAACATATACCAACCTCCCTATTCTCCGTCCGTGGCTTTGTCTCCTCTCACCTTGAATGAACTTCCTGGGCTGCTGTAGAAGCTGTGTATCTCCAAGTTCAGTTCTCATCTCATCTCTCCAGTAACTGCTCCTCTCTGCTCCTGTATTATCATTTTCCCTCTCACTTAGATAATTTTTATCAGCCTACTGTTGTTGTTATCTTCCACCATCTATAAAGAAAAAAAACCCTTTCTTGACTCTAAATTCCCCTCCAGATTTGATTCCTTTTCCTTTAACAGCAAAGCTTCTCAAACATGTTGTCATTCTTTTATCTCTCCAATTCCTCACCATCCATTCCCGACTGTGTGTGTTCAGTCACTTCAGTCGTGTCTGCTCTCTGCGACCCCATGGACTGTAGCCTGCCAGGCTCCTTTGTCCATGGGATTTTCCAGGTAAGAATACTGGAGTGGGTTGCTATGCCTTCCTCCAGGGGATCTTCCTGAATCAGAGATTGAACCTATGTCTCTTATGTCTTCTAAATTGGCAGGCAGGTTCTTTACCACTGAATCTATGCTCCAATTAGTATTGTGGTCCTATCATTTCACTGAGCTACTCAAATCAAGTTAGCCAATGACCTCTCTGTGTCTAAACCCAATGGTCACTTCTTGCTCTTTACCTATAACTTGGACAAACATCTTTGCACATTTATTTATTTTCCTAGAATAAATAGCTCACAGCGGGATTGCTGGATTGAGGGGAATGCACAATAAAATGTTGCTACATATTTTCAGATTGCCTCCAAAATGCTTGTGTGACCAAGCTATGAGATTTCTTAATCCCATATGTCCTTGGTAATATGAAATATTATGTATCTTCTAAGCTTTTGGCAACAGGGTAGATAGAAAATCATACCTCAGTTGTCTTAATTTGCATGTTCTTAGTGATAAGTATGGTTGAGACTATCTAAAGATTTATTAACTACATAATTTTGGAATTGCTTGTTTTCCATCAGAACATTCATCTTTTTCTTATTAAAGTATTCTAAAGTTATTAGNGTCTTAATTTGCATGTTCTTAGTGATAAGTATGGTTGAGACTATCTAAAGATTTATTAACTACATAATTTTGGAATTGCTTGTTTTCCATCAGAACATTCATCTTTTTCTTATTAAAGTATTCTAAAGTTATTAGCATGATGCCAAATATTTTCAAAATTCTGCCCAAAGAAAATTTGTTAGAGCTCACTTGAAAAACATGCATAGCCAAATGCTGGCAGGACTAAGAGACTGCAGGACAAATTAATGGCTGAATCACACATGAATCTAAGGGACAGGACTCCCAGCACAGGGTTTTCCAGACTTCACCCCCCAGGTGCATAAAAATCAGACATAAAAATATTAATATATCAGTCATATTACTGACTTAGGGAGACAAAGAATGGATTGTGTTATTTACCAATATTTTAGGTTGTCTCTCATGAAGCACTTAGATTTGGCTAGGTATTGCTGAGTTCTCTGAGTCCCAAGGTCTTAGCTATTGCAGTTTTGAATTAGTCAGAACCTTTTGGGTTACAAGTGACAGAGAACTAACGTAAATAAATTTAAGGTAAACAGAAGCATTATTGGAAAGATCCGAGGGCGCGTCACTATCTGAGAAAGGGGGCTGGCCTGGGACTGGGGCTTAGGACTTTGATCACTAACAACCCTTCATCTCCCACTGGGATTCTTTTCTGATCTATGTAGATCAGTCCTTCAACTTTGAAGTTCAAACGGGAACCAATAACTCCTGAACCTCACACTTCTTGATTTCTGCTTATGAGGGAGGGGCTTACACATAACTTCTCTAGGCTTCAGAAGTTATGTTTGTTTGTTTTTAGTCTTGAGTTTTTAAACAGCAGAGAAGTATTATATTTGAGTTAGCTTCCATCTGGTGTCTGCCCCTCGACTATGAGGACACAGCAGCTCCCATTTAGGTTGTGTGCTGGGAGCAGGGAAGCCTGTTTCCCAGAAGAAGCAAAGGGGGGGATTCTGTTAACATAAGTAAAGGGCATACCTACCACTATCCTGCTCAGATGGACTCATCTATGAATCTTCCTCTTCTCAACTCTTTTATTTTTCTATGTCAAATATACAACTTAAAAAGAAGCACTTCATTTTTCCCCAGTAGGTTGCTCACAGTGAGAAGGTGTTCTGTCTATAATGTGTTTCCTTTCTGTCTCTCACTTTGTCAGCGTAAGCCTGCAAACACGAAGAAATGAGAAGAAGGTGGCATGATGTAGGGTATATGAGTATGCTGTTGTGGGTACCTGCAAAGACTGATACCAAAAAGGTAAGTTGCACAAGATCCCACATTCATTCATTCTTCCTTCTGTTGCTTCTAAGCTTTTATTCAGCACCACTCCATGATAGACACTGTGCTAGGATCTAGGAATCCCAAAGAGAAAAAGAAATAGCTCCTATCCTTAAGGTTTCGTTGGTTTAATCATGGTGAAATCCAAATAGATCAAAGAGGTTGAGTAAAATGACCTGTTTCTTGTTGTGTAGGTGGTGATTTAGTAGCAGAGGGTAGGCATCTAGAGCTGACTTACAGCAAAGGAGGGTTTCCCCGAGGGCGGACACCTGACCAGTTTGGAGGGACAAGACAACGATGATGATGTAAAAGAGGTTGTGAAAGAGAATGAAATGGCACCCCAGAGCAAACACACTTAAATGTTATGGAGGCAGTAAACTACTGTATGATATGTAGGAAGGAGTCAGTTTTTCAGTCAGGTTGAAGTGAGAGTGTATATAAAGGTGTTACAAGAATAATAGAGAGACAGATAAGGGCAAAGCATCAAAAGGCTTCCAGTGCTAAACCAAAGAATTTTACCTTTATCCTAGAAGCTCTATAGGGCCTTACGGAGTCTTTCAAATTTGTAACTTGGAAATATCCCTGGAATGCTAGACGATTTGAATGAAGTGAACAGGTGGAAATTGCTGGCAGGGAAACCACTGCAGAGACTCTTGCTGGAAAATAGTCAAAATAAGAGATAAGCTTCTACCTAGACCTGTAGCCTGGAAAAGGAAAGTTCAGAGCAGATTTGATCAATGGGAGGCAGGCAGAATCCTTGGGAAAAGGTGACTAACTGGATGCGGGGGGAGTGAAGGCAAGGGAGCCACACGGCTGCTCTTGTGCTCTGACTTGGACAACAGGGAGACTGCTGGTGCCTAGTTCCAAGACGGAGAACACAGGAAGAAGTGCTTAATTGATGGTTCAGAGGAAGTTAGATCTGACTTTTAGGTAAATTTTTAATTAATCTCAACTGTCAACTATTACATAAATTGCCACTTGCCATTGGGCCTTGCCATCTAGCCCTATAAGGATTAAGTCATGTACTGCAGCAGTGGCTGATTTTCAGCACCCCTTGAAAGAAGCTCATTGGAGAGTAGAAATGAAGCACTCTGTGCTCTGGGAAAAACTGGCAGGTCTTCGGGGAGATATTTTCGGGAGTTGATTTTATAAGCCCAATACTTGTACCTCCTCGAATCTTTTTTTTTTTTTTTAAGGCACTTCAGTCATGTCTGACTCTGTGCGACCCCACAGATGGCAGCCCACCAGGCTCCCCCGTCCCTGGGATTCTCCAGGCAAGAACACTGGAGTGGGTTGCCATTTCCTTCTCCAATGCATGAAAGTGAAAAGTGACAGTGAAGTCTCTCAGTTGTGTCCCACTCTTAGCGACCCCATGGACTGCAGCCTACCAGGCTCCTCCATCCATGGGATTTTCCAGGCAAGAGTACTGGAGTGGGGTGCCATTGCCTTCTCCACCTCAAATCTAGAAAAGCCCTAAAATCTTTCCTGGTGATAACAGCTCCTCGTGACTAGCAGAAACCTTCTTCCAAAAAATATGTACTTGATTGCATGAACTCTCCCCTCACCAAAATCATATATATATACTGACCTGGCCCCCACCTCTTTGCAGCAGTTCCCAGAGATATTTGAGGTGCTGTCTTTCAGGCTATTAAGTCCTCATTTTGCTGCAGGTAAAGCTTGACTCACAACTCTCATGTTGTACATTTTTTAAGTCAACATGAGAAAAGGGTTAAAGTCTACAAACATTGCTGATAAGCCTATATTATTGATACAATTCTATTATTTTAATTATTTAAATCTTCATTTGTGTAGATGTTCAAGTTTTCAAAATTCTTAATATAAACTTCATCAGTCTAGTAACTGGTAATTACTGGAAAGATCTCATGGTTCTTTACTGGAAAGATCTACAAGAAGGGACTGTCTGCCCTTTGTTGCTACTTCCCCAGGTGGCAGGTTACAGAAGATTATTAACATGTCCTGATATTTATTATTGGAGGTGAAATTTCCAATTCTGTATGGATGGAAACTGAATATTAAGAGGCAATGATCTTAACTATAAGGGATTACTTGTTTTCAGATGACTGCAATGACTGATATTGAATTTTTAAGCTTAAAAAGAAAGTATTTTGCTTTGTATTTGTATATACTAAGTATTTGCCTTATGTTGGTTTCAATAAGGCCATCCAAAAAGAATGAAAGTGTCAGATCCCCAGTGCTACAAACTCCCTCTTACAGAGCTGTCACCTCAATTAATAAAGAAGTCCAGCCAGAGGAACTGTTGCAGAAAGGGGGACCCCTTCCAGGGCCCAAAACTGGGCTCTGGTCTAACACTCAGAAAAGAATTGTTTGAGGAGACACATGTGCTGACAAAGCAAAAGATTTTATTGGGAAGGGCACCCGGGTGGAGAGCAATAGACTAAGGGAACCCAGGAGAACAGCTCTGCCACATGGCTTGCAGTCTCAGGTTTTATGGTGATGGGATCAGTTTCCGGGTTGTCCTTAGCCAGTCATTCTGACTCAGAGTCCTTCCTGGTCGTGCACACCTGGTTTGGTCAAGATGGATGCCAGAGAGAGGGATTCTGGGAGGTGGTCGGATATGTGGTGTCTCCTTTCGACTTTTCCCCAAACTCTTCCGGTTGGTGGAGGCTTATTAGTTCTGTGTTCCTTGTCGGGACCTTCTGTCAACTTACGCAAATGTTTACTACAGTGCCTGGCCAGGGTGGAAGGTTTCAATCAGTGTGCTTCCCCTAACAACTCCCCCTGAGAGACGTCGTACTCAAGATCAGTTCAGTTCAGTTCAGTTCAGTCGCTCAGTCATGTCCGACTGTTTGCAACCTCATGAATCACAGCACGCCAGGCCTCCCTGTTCATCACCATCTCTCGGAGTTCACTCAGACTCACGNTTTCCCAGGATGTCTGAACCATAGCTACTCTATTTTTGACTTTTAATTGTAAACTTTTCCTTAATAGCCAAAGCAGATTTCACCATTAATGATGTCAGTGTTTCTCTAGGTATGAGAAGATGCAAGAATTGGGACTCATAAAATCTTCTCCTGAAAAGATCTAACTATCGAAAGGCCTGTTCTGCCAGTTTTTCCCAGAGCACAGAGTGCCTCATTCCTGATTTTCACTCTGAACTCCTTTCAGGGGAGTTGAAAGTCAGTAGTTGCAGTGGCCATGATTTAATCTTTGTAGATGTAGATGGCAAGTATCAGTTTTCAGTTGGCAGAGCCCCTTTTTGCTCATAAACTTGACCATGATTTTGAGGGGGGCATTTCATGACCATTTTATCCCATGGTGCTGAGAATGCCCATTCTCAGGTTTGGCAAAGATTTTGTTGACATGCCACTCAATGTGCTGTTATTGAACTAGGCCATAAAACAATATCCAAAATTCTCTGGCCCACCTGTCTTACTAGCCTCTTGGTCCAGGAAAACATTTCCTCTTGTTGCTTCTTACCATATCAGAGTTACACTGTTACTATCTCGATCTCATATGTAACTATATATTATTTTATCAGAGGCCTCAGTCACACATTTGGCAGTGTAAGAAACAGCAATTTTGTAAAACAGGTGAAATACAAATAACATAGCCAGCAGTATTAGTAAAGTCAGAAGTAAGACTTAAGAGCTTCCATTAGATGTAGCCCAGTATATCCAAGGTCATCTGACTTAGTTTACTCTGTATGAATCTTTATTTTCCAGGGAAATTATATATTGGCACTGTCTATAAGGCACACAGCCTAGTTTTCTAGCGTTACTAGACTGATTATCTTTATTATGATTTAATTGTTTCCAACACAGAAGAGACTTTAAACCTAAATTACCATAGCCTAGTGTTAGCTATATAAATCATCCCGTAAATGTGGGAGATTTTTGCCCTCTGCTGAAACTTTGCTTATTGCTCTGATTGAGCTTGAGTAATAGAAGAAAGCTCAAATGTATGGCCAGAGTCAGAGCAGGCATTATTAACTGGCCTGGTGAGGGAATCCTATCTAGTAATATCATAGTGACCTGAATATGACTGTAATTTATTTTTTTAAGTGAATTTTCTCAGGGCCAACCAGTTAGAGCCTTGTAGTAGAGAAATTTACCAAGGTAATCCAGAACTAAACATAGGTAATTGGCCACAAATCCAACATTTGGATTGATTTCTAAAACTAGCATAGGATCTGGCCTATGATAGAAAAGCATTTGATTTATATGCAAAGGTCTAAGAAGTCAAGAAAACATTATGAATGATCATATGAATCAGGTCCAGCATCTTGGGCAAGCTGTCTACTTCTGATATCATCATCTTCTCATCCTGGTGTAGTATAGTTTCTCCTCTGTTTGAGCATCATTTTAAGGTGAGATAAGGTCAGCTGTCTTCTCTATAGAACAATCTAGTACAGGGGCCTTTGGAAGTGGGAATTAATCTAAAAGTTAATTTCCCTTCAGTTTCATTGTGCATGAGCTAGTTAAGAGTACCTGGTAAAAAAGTCCTTCCATCCAGGTTGAAGAGAGTCCCTTAAATTATGTCTTTTTCCAGTTCTGATTGCAGGTCATGAGGCATCCAATCTTCATCCAAAGATAGATTACTGAGATAAGCTTCAGAAACAAACTTAGAGAGTTCTTTAAGAATTCAATTATATTTTACATTAATATCGCATAACAGCAAGGAACTATCCAAGAAATGAGTCTTACTAGATACAGACCTCCATTAACAAACTGGATTTAACATTTATTGAAACGTCTTTTTCTCCTTAAAATTACCTTCATTTTTATCAAATATAACCAAATTAAGGCTAGTTTGTTTGCAAAATAGGTCTGTTCCCACTAATTTTGGTCTGATGATTTATATAACCATAATTGATCATAGATTTTTTATTTTGCTAAAACATTTATAGAGTCTCAGACTGAACTTTTTAAAATAAAACAGGGCTGGGAAACTCACCAAAGGCTTATCACAGATTTTGCCCAACAAATCTAGGTGAATTCTTCCCTGTATAAGGTCTCAAAAATTCCTTGAGATTTTTGTACCTGTTTGTGAGATAACCTTCCTAACTCATTTGACAAACTTACTGGAAAGCTAAGAATTTTCCATTTCTGGAAGAGTCAGATAAAGAGAAAATATAATTGTTTTGTTTATAATGTATAATTTTACCAAAGTATTGTCATAATTAGTTTGAGAGGAAGATTTTCCCTACTCCCAAGAATCATCAGATTCAAACCCATAATTTTTCAGATAGAAACCATAAAAGTTATAAGCATATTCACTGGTTCATTCAGTCCTTTTGTTAACTTTTGTGAATTCATCAGGTTTTCCATTAGAATACCAAGACATATCAGAATGTTAAAAACTCCATATAATTTCTAGGATATCTGTATTAGTAATTTTACCATACATTATAACATGAGCGGATTTATTACTCATGTGATAATCTTTTCCGTGTAATTTAACCAACCAAATAAACACAGTTTAATATCTCCCTTTGGGATGTTTCAGGGGCCCTCTGAAGCACCCCAAAGTTAGCTAGAGGTCAAAGGATCTTCAAAAGTATTCAATTTAGGACGTTTTATCAAAAGATCAGTTAAAAAGTTTTAGAACATTTGGTCAGATTTAGTCAATGTTGATGGGTGTATCATTTAGCTTACTGATAGGTCACAAGGAGTGTAAATACTAAGGCTCAAGGTCTAGTGAAAGTCAGCTCCACCATCTTGGACCTAGTTGGCTCTAACCAGTTTTCCTAAATCCATTTATCTAACTAGTTATGATCCAATTTTAAAAAATCATGCATAACTCTTTTTAGTATTTTTTCATACTTTTTTTTTTTTTTTACTGAAAACATACTTCCTACTTAGCAACCAAGGACTTTTGTATTAGCATTTTATAGATTGTTGAGCATAAATACCAGTGATAATCTCTAAAACCCTTGCTTTCTTAGAACATTTTAGGATGGCACCAAACATTATTCATTTATACTCCCAAATCTCCTTGTGTCTCTGTGTTGTAGCCACGCGTTCCGGGAAACAAACTCACTCAAAAGGACAACGAAGATAGTGGGGAGCAGTTTATTACACTGGCGGGCCCAAGGCCGAGTCTCCTCTTAGCCAAGGATCCTGACCAGTTTTTGTGAAAACCTTATATACCCTAAGTGTACTTGCTCAAACCCACCTCCCCAAATTCCTTGAAACTAGTCTGGACAAGGTAAAAGAGAGATACGATCAAAGTTAACCCATGGTTCATATGTCACAAGACTAGATAAACAGTGAACATTTATCAATAGGACTGTGGTCATATCCCGATAAACATAATGGGATTTACAACTTTGTTCTGTTACAGAGATAATTAGCATATTCTTTTAGGCAATGGAGAGTCCAAGAACAAGTCCTGAGGCTCTTTTATCTGGGGGGTCTGGTTTTCCATTGGTATGCCACTTCTATAGACACCGGGCACAAAGTTGAGAGTCCATTGGGAGGGTGAGCATGTGTGTAGCCTAATGTTTGCAGCCTAGCCTATGATGGAGTCCAGCTCTATCTGTTTCCTCCTTCATCTGTAAAAGGAAATTAGTGTTTAGTAGTAAATGTTTCAAAATCTTATTTTATTTGGAAATGACCTAACTATTCAATAGATTTCCAACACTGAGTTTAACACAACCCTTAGAAATTCAAGTTATGCCAACCTGGAGAGACTATTTTAGACAGATATTTCTACAGCATAATTGTTCATTCTTAATAGAGCTTATCTAAAAACTCATATCTCATCTACATTTTTTTTAAGAAGTTTCTTCAGTCGAGGTAATTTCCTTGTTGACAAACTTGTAACAGATATGATAATATTTAACTTATATTAAACTTAGGGACAGTGAAAATATTCCATTTAATGTTAATCACTCTGAGATATGCCTGTATTAGATAGGTCAACAAACAAACATTAATATCAGGTATTTAATACGGAATATTTCCCAGTTCACATGAACCTGGAATTTATTGTTTAATTTAGAATTATTTGATTTGTAAGTACTTACTTTTCTTTAAGCCAATTAAATAGAGCTCATTTACAAACTGAGGCACTTCCCCAGTAGCTCAGACAGTAAAGCATCTGCCTACAATGCAGGAGACCTGGGTTCGATCCCTGGGTCAGGAAGATCCCCTGGAGAAGGAAATGGCAACCCACTCCAGTATTGAAAATCCCATGGACTGAGGAGCCTGGTGGGCTACAGTCCATGGGGTCACAAAGAGTGGGACATGACTTCACTTTCACCTTCTTTTACAAATTAACCTCAAAAATATTACCCAGAGACAAAGACAAACCACGACATATTTAGACAGACACAATGCAAGATCTAGCTTCATTTTCTTTTTTTTCCCCTAGCTTCATTTTCTAAGCTTATTCATGAATTAGATATTACAATATAAAATTTACTAGCTTATAAAAACAGTTGGAATAAATAAAAATTTTAAAGGCTTTCCTCCATTTTTCCTCAGTCTCAGGTGTTAGAGATGGTCTAGATAAGTGGTCTTGAGAGCCCTGGTCTCAAGGCACAGGGAAAGAAAATCAAGTTCTAACAAAATGGCGGCAGATCTAAACCAAATGATGTCCAAACAAAGCAAAATGGCCATCAAAAATCACAACACAGAACACAGAGTTCAAACACACATATAGACTTGGCAGTCCTCATCAGACACTCCCTTAAATACAAGAATACAGTCTCTCAGAAAACCTCCTACAGAGACACAGAACTTCAGATCCAAG
>SJYV01038002.1:950912-966438 GCA_006410875.1 Neotragus pygmaeus | reverse complement strand
GGGGGGAGGGGGCAAAAGGGGTGGCCTTACAGATGTCTGCAGCCACCTACAGATGCCCAGGCATTATGAGACTTTACCCTGGGGCCTCCAGAGATGGGAGGACTGGAACTTGGCCCTACCAGAAACTAGACCAGACCAGAACCAGAATTCGAGTTCTCTGCCAAGAGGAGGTGATCGGTCTCCAATCCTCAGCTCAGGCTGAGGCCCTTTGACCAGATTCCTGTGTCTAGGACCAGGGGACTAGAAAAAAGGGAAAGGATAGGAAGGGTTAAGGAGAGAGAAGAGAAGAGAGGTCAATAAAGTCTCTTGTCTCTTACTGGTCAGGGCACTCTGGCCAGTTGTCTGCATCAGGAGGACACCAGGGACAAAAAAGTCCCAGTTGCGGCTGCTGGGTCTGGTCCATTGGCAGGCAAGCTGGCCCCTGAATACCCTGAGGGGTCAGGATGTCAGTTGCAGTGAAGAAGAGTCCCTGCCAGAGTCACCATTTGTTGCAAGAAGGGGGACCCCTTCCAGAGCCTGAAACTGGTCTCTTGTCTAACACTTGGAAATGAGTTGTCAGAGGAGACACATGTGCTGACAAAGCAAGAGATTTTATTGGGAAAGGGCACCTGGGTGGAGAGCAGTAGGGTAAGGGAACCCAGGAGAACAGCTCTGCCACATGGCAGTCTTGGGTTTTATGGTGATAGGATTAGTTTCCAGGTTGTCTTTAGTCAATCATTCAAAGAGTCCTTCCTGGTGGTGCACTTCTTGTTCAGCCAAGATGGATGCCAGAGAGGATTCTGGGAGGTGGTTGGATATGTGATGTCTCCTTTTGACCTTTCCCGAACTCTTCTGGTTCAGTTCAGTTCAGTTCAGTTGCTCAGTTGTGTCCGACTCTTTGCGACCCCCATGAACTGCAGCACACCAGGCCTCCCTGTCCATCAACAACTTCCGGAGTCCACCCAAACCCATGTCTATTGGGTCGGTGATGCCATCCAACCATCTCATCCTCTGTTGTTTCCTTCTCCTGCCCTCAATCTTTCCCAGCATCAGGATCTTTTCAAATGAGTCAGCTCTTCACATCAGGTGGCCAATGTTGGAGTTTCAGCTTCAACATCAATCCTGCCTATGAATATTCAGGACTGATTTCCTTTAGCATGGAGTAGTTGGATCTCCTTGCAGTCCAAGGGACTCTCAAGAGTCTTCTCCAACACCACAGTTAAAGCATCAGNCATCAGGTGGCCAATGTTGGAGTTTCAGCTTCAACATCAATCCTGCCTATGAATATTCAGGACTGATTTCCTTTAGCATGGAGTAGTTGGATCTCCTTGCAGTCCAAGGGACTCTCAAGAGTCTTCTCCAACACCACAGTTAAAGCATCAGTTCTTCTGTGTTCAGTTTTAGTTATAGTCCAACACTCACATCCATACATGACCACTGGAAAAACCATAGTCTTGACGAGATGGACCTTTGTTGGCAAAGTAATGTCTCTGCTTTTCAATACGCTGCTGGGTTGGTCATAACTTTCCTTCCAAGGAGTAAGCATCTTTTAATTTTATGGTTGGTGGAGGCTTATTAGTTCCGCATTCCTTACAGGGACCTCCTGTCAACTTATGCAAATGGTTACTATGGTGCCTGGCCAGGGTGGACAGTTTCAATTAGTGTGCTTCCCCTAACAGGACCTATCTTTTCCTAAGCTAGAGACAGACATCCAGTGTCTTCCAAGATCTGTACCTGCCATTCTTCTCTGCCTACTATGCTGACCTTTAAAAGATGAAAGTCTGTTGTGTTGTATGTTGGCTGAAACCCTCCACACTCCCTGTGAGGACATGGACTTGGGGATGACCAGAATCAACAGTGACAAGTCCGTGTGCCTTTCCTGTGTGGATTATTTCTTTGGCCAACAGTGTTGGTTGCATTCCCGGCTCTATCTTCCTTTTTTTCCTTAGCAACAGACTGTATTTGGGACAGTCAAGTATCAAGCTAAATGATCGCATTTCCAAACTTCCTTTGTATTATGGATGGCTAATCAATGAGATGTGTGAGGAAAGACACTGCATGGCATTTCCTGGAAAGCTCTTAAAGGGCCTTGATTCAGCTGGAAGGAACTCCCTTTAGCCTCCTAATAATAAAATGCCCAAATGTCTAAACCACTATAGTCAGGTCACATTGCAATGACTGGAAGCAATTCCTAACTAGTAAAATTACTGTAAGGATTGAAAAGAGCAAGATCCAGTCATTCAAATAGCATTTCAATACTTGTTTGTATCCTGAGGCAAATCCTTAAAGCATGTTTCTGTGATACAATAGGGTAAATTCTGGTACTGATACCTGAAACATGAGTTAGAAGGGTCCCAGGGTGTGTATTTTATAAGTTCCCATGGGTGAGGAGTAGAAATTATTGCCAAGGTGTAACCTGGGTTTTGTGGTACCAGCTTTTTGTTTTTTTACCCAGTCTTCCAGTAACTAAAACAAAGTAATAAAAACTCTTGTTATAAATGCAGTTTATCTAGTAAATTAATTGGTTTATAATTACCATGGCTGTGTTACAAAACCCCTGTGAGGGAAAGCAAAATGGAGAGGTAGTTAAGAGCTAGCTTTGGAAATCCCAGCTCAGTCACTCACCAACTACAGGAACTTTGATTAAGCACTCAAAAAAATCTTTAGTTACCTCATCTAAAGTGGAAATGATAGCAACCAACACAGAATGGTGTTGTAAAGATTAAATGAGATGTTCAGTATTTAGCCTTGAACTTCAAACATAATGACCAGTTAATGTTAGTTAGCTATTATTATTTTATGGCCCCCAGAAAAAGTATTTAATTATAATTAGGTTCTGCTACAAAAAGAAAGCCCTTGAATAACATTAGCTTAGACAAGTTAAAAATTTCATTCTCTCCAATGTAGAAGCCTACAGTTTTGTTACCTTTGCCTGTTATTTTGTTATCTATGCCTTATCTCTGAAGTTTTTCTTCCAATTTAAATATTATCTCTACTAAGCATCTATCTTCACTTAGCCGAACCCCTTCATAGTGTATATTTAGTAACTTAATAAATTTCTACATAAAGAACAGTATCCAAGTATGGAAGTGATTAACATGATGTGATTAGAGGTGGTGAGGGATTAGAAATCTATATACGGCATCATCAGAATTGAGGTGAGAGGTGAAACTTCTGGAGTTTGAAACCAGATATGATCAACTCTTTCAGGAAAGAAAGTCTTTACAGAGAAAAGCAGAGAGTTGATTATTACTTGAAGAAATCATTGTTAGGGGGTAGGAGGATGGATAAGAAGAAACAAGCAAAACAGTAAAAGAATGAAAAGCAAATACCTAACAGAAGCAGAAGATATTAAGAAGAGGTGGCAAGACTACACAGAAGAACTGTAGGAAAAAGATCTTTACGACCCAGATAAACACGATGGTGTGATCATTCACACTCAACCTAGAGCCAGACATCCTGGAATGTGAAATCAAGTGGGCCCTTAGGAAGCATCACTAAGAACAAAGCTAGTGGAGGTGATGGAATTCCAGTTGAGCTCAATGGACATGGGATCATCTTCAAATCCCAGAAGATGANGGGACGACAGAGGGGATGAGATGACTGGATGGCATCACTGACTCGATGGACATGAGTGTGAGTGAACTCTGGGAGTTGGTGATAGACAGGGAGGCCTGGCGTGCTGCAATTCATGGGGTCGCAAAGAGTCGGACATGACTGAGCGAATGAACTGAACTGATATTGGGGAAAAACATAACATTTTGTGCCATTAATAAAATCTCTCTTACATTTCCTATCCATAAGAATTCTTTCTCTCTTGTTTTAGCTCTGATAAAACTGAATGTATAGTTATTTTCTCTTCTTAATTCAAAGGTAAATTGGGTGGGGCAAGAATTAGATTTCTGAGACCTCTGGGTCAGTGCCTCTTTCTTTTCTTTTCTTGTCATAATTGCAAAACATATTAGTCTTTTTTCTTATATTCAAAGTTAATTTGGGAAACTTCTTCATGGTTAACCAACAATGACATTATTAAAGTGAAACAAAACAACTAAATTCTTAAAAAGGTACTCTTGACTTAAAATTAGTTATTTCAAATTTCAGTTTTGTATCTTACTGAAATGTTGACTTTTGGAGAGGCATTTTTTTTAAACATTAAAAAAAATTTTAATTTGTATTAGAATATAGTTGATTTACAATGTAGTATTAGTTTCAGGTATACAGCAAAGTGAATCAGTTATATATGTGTGTGTATATATATATATATATATATATTTCTACTCTTTCAGATTCTTTTTCATCTTTCTTTTTTATTTTTTAAATTATGAAAATATAACACATTTTCAGGAGACTTGGAAAATATAGAACAAAAGCTACGTATAGTTCTACTAAATATTACAATTGTTTATTTTAGTGGAGAAAAATTAAGATTTTCAGTTGAAGTTTCAATATCAAGCTCTCAGAAATTAATACAATGAATGTACAGAGAAGTAGAAGACAGTAGACCTGAAAAGCATTATGAACCAATTTGATATAATTAAAATTTCTAATTCTTTTCCCATATAGGCCAGTACAGAGTACTGAATAGAGTTCCCTGTGCTATACAGCAGGTCCTTATTAATCTGCCTGTAATGCAAGAGACCTGGGTTTGATCCCTCAGTTGAGAAGATGGAGGAAGGCATGGCAATCCACTCCAGTATTCTTGCCTGGAGAATCCTCATGGACAGAAGAGCCTGGTGGACTGCTGTCCACGGGGTCACAAAAAGTCAGATGTGACTGAGCGAATAAGCACAGCATGGTATGCATATCCATACACTTCACGGCAAATAAAAGGGGAAAACGTGGAAGTAGTGACAGTTTTTATTTTCTTTGGTTCCAAAACCATTGCAGATGGTGACTGCAGCCATGAAATTATAAGATGTTCTTTTGAAAGGAAAAGAGCTATCTATAAACTATGCTATCTATAAATCTAGATAGCATATTAAAAAGTAAAGACATCACTTTGCTAACAAAGGTCCATATAATCAAGCTATGTTTTTTCCAGTAGTCATGTACGAATGTGAGAGCTGGACTATAACAAATGCTGAGTGCCAAAGAATTGATGCTTTCAAATTGTGGTGCTGGAAAAGCCTTGAGAGTCCCTTGGACTGCAAGGAGATCAAACTAGTCAATCCTAAAGGAAATCAGTCATGAATATTCATTGGAAGGACTGATGCTGAAACTGAAGCTGCAATACTTTGGCCACTTGATGCAAAGACCTGACTCGCTGGGAAAGATCCTGATGCTGGGAAAGACTGAAGGCAGAAAGACAAGAGGGTGATAGAGAATAAGATGGTTGGATGACATCACCAAATCAATGGACATGAATTTGAGCAAACTCTGGGACTTGCCTGTGTTGGTAAAGAATCTGCCTGTAATGCAGGAGACGTGGGTTTGATCCCTGGGTTGGGAAGATCCTCAGGAGAAGGGAATGACAACCTACTCCAGTATTCTTGCCTGGAAAATTACATAAACAGAGGAGCCTGGTGGGCTAGTTTGTGGGCTCACAAGGAGTCAGAGCAACTAACACTCAACTCAACTCACTCCAGGAGATAGTGGAGGATGGTCCAAGGAGTCACAAAGAGTCAGACATGACTTAGCAACTGAACAATAACAAAGTGTGTCTATATCAGTCAAAGTCTCCCAATTTACCCCTCCCCTCCTTATTCCCTGATAAGCATATATTTTTCTTCTACATCTGTGACTCTACTTCTTTTTCAGAAACGAGTTCATTTGTACTCCTTTTAAAGAGATGTCATGTTATTTGTCTTTCTGTGTCTCACTTCACTCAGTGTGACAGTCTCTACGTTCATCCATGTTGCTGCAAATGGCATTTTTTTGTTCTTTTAATGGCTGAGTAACAGATCGTTGTGTATCTGTACCCCACAGATCAGAAACACAGCTAAAAAAATGGGTATGTGTTTCTTAAATATCAGTTGAACTGAAGAGTCTTCTAAAGTCTCACTCACAGAGATTCTGATACCTTGATCTATCAAGGATAAATCCTAGATACACACTTTTTTACAATCTCAGGATGATTTTGTTGAAGAATGATCCCATATGACACTTTGAAAAATGCTTCCTTAAGGTAGTGGTTGTTCCACCATTTTTCTCTGTTGGAAAGGGCCCATGGACTATTTAGTTTACACAGATTTCCATAAACAAATGTGCTCATTTAGCCTAGGCTGGTCGTAGACAAAGAAGACTACTGTTTTGCACTGTGCTCCTTCCTCCCCGTTGATGGGTGGGAGTACAGGTGGGGCTCTGACAACTGGCCTCCTTAGACCCACAGCTCCAAATGCTCTAGCACAGAGAGGGGTGCATTATAGAATAGTTTTTCCTTTATTGCTATTTCATTTTAGAAATTCACTGTTACATCATTGCAAGATTTTAAAATCTTCAGTTACAGGACAGTATGTCAAGTGGCTTTCTTGCTTTCTTGGATTCTGTCAAGAATTCATGTAGGACTAGAAGCCTTCCCAGAATATTAACTAACACAAGGCACTGAAGATGCAGAAAGCAGAGACCTTCAGTCATGGTTCTAGTTATTTCTGGAAAAAGTCAGTTCTGTTTGCTGCCATTTCCCAGGAGGAAATTTCTCTTTTCATTAAACTGGTGCTATCTTTTCTTTATTTCAGACTGAAAGTAACATTTGTATAAAGCAGTAAATGATTTTTATTTTATTGTAACAGAGATGCAGTTTAAATCTGCCAAGAACTGTAGTAATAAGTATGCCAACATAATATAACTCTAGAGCAATTTACTTTGTAAATATTCATTTGGGAAATTCTATGCCATCTTCATTGCCAACAGCGAAGAAATATTGCCAGAATTAAAAGATCCACAAATCACTAATTCTTATCTTTGTCTAGCAGAGTAATAAGGGGGAATGGGTATTCTGATTAGTAAGTATAACTTTCTTTAGAGAATCTATGACATTAAAAGATTGCCCAACACTCCATCCTGTAATCATTGGACAAATCACTGATGTTGAATCTTTCATTAGAAATGGACCACTTTGACATGGAAATTCACAGGTCTTTTTCCTATGTGCCTATGCCAGAACAGGAACTATGCCAGAAAGTTTCCTATGCCAGAAATTTTCATAGAAATGCTAACCCAATTCCAACAACAACCTAGAAGGAAGATTTTATTCCTCATTCTACAGGTAAGGGTGTTAAGGCTCCATAAGGCTAAGTAAGTTTTTCAGAATCACAAAAAGTGGAAGAGCAAGCAGTCCTCAAGTTTGTTTGCTTCCTAACTTAATGATCCTATAGCCATGTTCTGACAGAAAGGTTGCCCTATGGTACTTTGCAGAAGACTTTTCACCTGAGATTTTGGTGTTATAATTAACAAGAGCCAGCAAGATTTTTATGGTGGATAACTCACAGAGTGGATGGAAAGTTATACAGCTAGGTGGGACCTCAGAACCAAGACAGGACCTCAAATATTCCCCAGCTATCTAGACAGCAGGACATACTCTGGGTTCTGCTTTAGAACGAAAAGCTCCAAAAGTTGTTGTTGTCATCATCTTAATTCAGGTTGCTCATAATTCAAAGTCTCAAGAGACAGATTCCTATTGGTCCAGCTGGAATTACCTGCTCCTGGGCTAGTGGAAGACAGAGATCCTGATTACAGTAGTACTAACACTGCTTATCCCTGGGGGAAGTAATTCCCTCCGAAAGAAATAAGGGTGCTCTTAGGAAGGTCAAATAGGTGCTAAGATGCCAATTCCCCCCAAAAGTCAACAAAAGTCCATATACAGTTTTTCTTCAGTACATTAACCTCACATATTACCAAAAATAAACCTTAATTTCTTTTAGTAATCTATTACGCAGATTTCATATATGGATTTTCTCAGGTCTGCCATAAATTTCTTTTAATATTGAGCCATTACCATTGACTCATAAAATCTCTACCAGTAATTCTTACATAATTACTTTATCCAAAAACAGTACTTTAGTTGATCTAAATGACCACTTTTGAGATTCCAAGAATGTCTATTCAGAATGTGACAAACTATGCCTCTAATTCACAGTCTTTGTGATTTGCAGAATGTAATGATGTCATATCCCACCTTTGCAGGTTCCCATCATATTTCTTGTCTTTGGCACATCCCAGTCAACTGGAACAGATTGAGGTGACCCAGTGACAGTCAAGCAAGATAGAGCCCACCCCCGACCCCCAGATGGGAACTGGCAAAGAAGGCATTCTGACCCAAATGTATGGGAAAAGGCTTTAGCTTCCAAATGAAACTGGTGGAGCATCATGATGAGAAATCTAAGAGCAGGACGTACCCTGCCTCTGTAGGTAGATTGAGAGTCGATTTCAGAAAAATTTATCAAAGTTAGTAAAGTCAAAACCTCTTAGCTGTGGTTTAGGGGCAAAACTTCAAGTACCACTCATTCATCCTCTAAATGACTCATCAGTCTGTGAAAAAGGTTCCACAAATACCTGCTTGATTGGTGGAAACTCTCCAGACTATCTCCTACTTGACTTACTAATTACTTCAATTTGACACCTTGGCTTCCTTCACTTGAGCTGTCCTGTTCTGTAGTGAGCTCCTGGTTTTGACTTTGATCATATGTCTGCACTCTATTCTCTGGCTCCCAGGTCACTGTGGCCCTGGACTGGTCACTAAGCACACTGTGCCCTGGAGCTTGGCTGGGGTTTCCTTCAGCTGGAGAAAAATAAGATGAGAAATTTCAGGGATGTTGGATTATTGGCTGTTCACCCTCAGGGCTAATCCTAGGATAGGAGCTGTGTAGGGAGGAAGGAGGCAGGGGCTTGAAACTGGCCAAGGCTTGACACTTGAGAATGAAGAGCCCCAAACTTACTAGACTGTGCTGTTGGGTTGTTCCTTAAACCTGATGGATTCTTTTGATCTTCTTTCACTTTACTGGATCCACTGTATCTTTTCTGAGGTGTGGCAATCACAATTTACATAGTAATTGAGATATAAATCTAGAGAAGGAAATGGCAACCCACTCTACTATCCTTGCCTGTAAAAATCCCATGGACAGAGGAGCCTGGTGGGCTGGAGTCCATGGGGTCACAAAGAGTCGGGCATAACTGAGTGATTCTCACACTGCGATACAAATCAGTCATGTTTATGATCAAGGATAAGATGAAAGTTTTGCTGGAAATTTTTCCCACAAAACTTATGGGCTTATTTATTCTCAATAATAATAGCAGAATATTTGGTTGCTTTGGTGAAGGGGAATACATTAGATATAATGCTTCCTAATTCCTATTTTAGGAATCCCTATTCTCAGGAAATTATTTGGCAAGAAAATTTAGATTGTACTTCACTAAAGATATTTTTTCTCATCTCTTTTTATTTATTTTTTTGGCTGTGCTAGGTCTTAGTTGAGGCATGTAATATCTTTGATCTTCATTGTGGCATGAAGGCTCTTTTGTTGCGGTATGTGAATGCTTAGATACAGTATGTGGAATCCAGCTCCCCAACCAGGGATGAAACCTGGGCCCCTTGCATAGAGAGTGCACAATCTTAGCCACTGGGCCACAAGGAAAGTCCCTCTGGTCTCTTTTCTAGCCTTTCAAAAACTTCTGAAAAGTTCATTTGACAATTCACTCTTACAGGGGACAGCATAGTGGTGCCCAAGTCTTCTGCTGGGTCAGCAGGTGTGATGTTTTTTGCCATTACTATGTTTTTATTTCAACGATCATATATTTTTTACACTGAATATTTTTAAGTTATAATTGCCTGTTTCTGCTTTATGTTTCCAACATTCTAACTTATCTTTATATTTNATAGTAATGTCTCTGCTTTTGCATATGCTGTCTAGGTTGGTCATAGCTTTTCTTCCAAGGAGCGTTTTTTAATTTCATGGATGCAGTCACAATCTGCAATGATTTTAGAGCCCAAGAAAATGAAGTCTCTCATTATTTCCATTGTTTTCCCATCTATTTCCCATGAAGTGATGGGACCGGATGCCATGATCTTAGTTTTTTGGATGATGAGTTTTAAGTCAGCTTTTTCACTCTCTTCTTTCACTTTCATCAAAAGGCTCTTCAGTTCCTCTTTACTTTCTGCCATAAGTGTGGTGTCATCTGCATATCTGAGGTTATTGATATTTCTCCCAGCAATCTTGATTCCAGCTTGTGCTTCTTCCAGCCCAGCATTTCTCATGATGTACTCTGCATAGAAGTTAAATAAGCAGGGTGACTATATACAGCCTTGATGTACTCTTTTTCCTATTTGGAACCAGTCTGTTGTTACATGTCCAATTCTAACTATTGCTTTTTAGGTGGTCTGGTATTTCCATCTCTCTCAGAATTTTCCACAGTTTATTGTGATCCACACAGTCAAAGGCTTTGGCATAGTCAATAAAACAGAAATAGATGTTCTTCTGGAACTCTTTTGCTTTTTACATGATCCAGCAGATGTTGGCAATTTGATCTCTGGTTCCTCTGCCTTTTCTAAAACCAGCTTGAACATCNACCAGGCTCCTCCATCCATGGGATTTTCCAGGCAAGAGTACTGGAGTGGAGTGCCATTGCCTTCTCCAAACTAACTAACTGACTAGAGGGTCTTTATGGGTTGACACATCAGGTAAATCTTTCTGGGGCTTTCTCAGGAAGGAAAGCTGGAGACAGAACCCAGCTCAGCCTGCTAAAAATTGTGGGTCAGAGCAGTCGCCTTGAGTACCCGCCTGACACCCCCCGCACCACCACTTCTGTATCCTCCTCTGTTCTTTTTTTTTCTCCACAGCTACCAAGGCAGAGAAGAAATAGAATGGGAGGGAGGTCACACATGTTTCTCCTGGAGTCTTTGAATGCAGACCTCCTACTTCTTCCAGAGGTGACTACTTCCGGGAAGCGGGCACCAAGAGATATCCAACAGCTGAACCACTTCTGAGTATGGACCGCAATTAATGGCAGTCCCCTCCTGGGCTTCTCACATTCTCACAGGGCAGCTTCTCCCTTGAGCGGATGATGAAATAGGGCTTTCTGGAGGCACTGTGTGCTATCTTTTCCTTCTCTGCCTCTTACCTTCTTCTTTGATGTATTTTTATCTAGATGAAAGTATTTGCAAGTGAACTTCAAGGGAAACTTGGAGAGCAGAAACTCTCATCCCATGCCTGCTTGAAGATTGGGGGAGGGGGGGCGGCGGTTGAAGGGTTACTGTAGATTTCACCTCATTCCCTCCTTCTTCCTGCCAACACAGCTTTCAGGAAACCCTTAAGTCCCAAGCGAGGAGTAACAGCATACATAGGCCATGGATGGTTCTGAGCTAGGAGGAGACGGTTAACCAGGGGATCTTCCCAGGTCCCATCAAGTCAAGGACGTTCCCGGTCCCTCGTTCTACCCGTCCAATAAAGCTCAACTCATGGTTCATTGTCTAATCTGTGAGTGCTGGCTAGGCAGGGGAGTCAGGGAGAAACGTGTTCCGGCATGTATTCATTCTAATCCCGCCTCCTTTCTACCCCGCACCTTCGGCTGCATGAAGCACTTAAACAGCCATCTTTTCCGTCTGTGAATGTCAAAGTCTGTCTGTCTTCAGAGCCCAATGACCTTTCCAATTAGACTACAACTGAGGACAGATTTGTGATAGTCCTACCTTTTTTGTGTGCCTTTGATCTTGACATTTCTCCTGTTTGGGATTCCCTGTTCCAGTCCTCCAATGATTCAAATTCTTTCTGCCTGAGGCCCCTCCCTAATTCTCCCTGCTGTGTCAAGCTTTCCCTGTGGCTCCTCCCTGCAGCGAGATACAGTTCTTCTTGTTGTCCGGCAGCCAGTGATGTACTTCCTGGGGTCACTTCTTAACTGCTTCTCTTATCTCTGGTTTAAATCCCTCCTGGCATTAACAGGCTCTAACCTCCTCTCAAATTCTAAGTCACATCTGGTCCGTGCAGCTCCAGTAATAGCTGCCACATGCTAACATAAAGTTTTCTTCCATGGATACTCGCTTTATCTCCTCCTGGAGTCTGGATGCCTCAGGAGGCAGGGACAGCCTCTCTCTCACCTCTGCACCCCTCCCATGACTCCAGCCCAGGGACCTGCATGTACTAGGCGCTGCATGGTTACTGGCCACTTTATTGATAATATTGCTTTTCCGAGACTCCAAGTCCATAATTGCAACACTGTGAATGTGTTTTTGTTCTTTTGTTTTCAGGTTACACAGCTCCAGCTTATACTGTTATAAAATGGGCTTTTCCCCCTTTCATTACTGGCAGCCAGTAGAACAGGCTCTTTAGGACGAATACCCCTTATTTTTTGGAAGAGTAGATCAGTATAGTGGAGAGAGAAGAGGACTCAAGTCTGGAGACCTGAAGTCACATCCCAGCTGTGTGACCCGGAGTGACTCCCTCAATCCCTCACTGGCCTAGTGTAGCATAGGAAAGAGCAGGATGGACTGCAGCCTTCCTGGGGACACAAGCTTGGTATCTGCAGTGTATGGTACAGTAGCCAGTCCAAGGCAGGGGCAGAGCCTTTATCAAGGTTCCATGGGGAGCTCATACAGCGACGTCTCTTAGGCCAGGGTAGGGTGGCTCTTCCTCATGCCACTGAGTTAAAATAAGACTGACCTAGGTTTCTCCTGAAAAGCAATGTCAGCCATCCCCATGATTAAGGAAGGCCTGAAGGGTAAGATTGTTTTTCCGCTCAGTCTTTTGGCCTCTGTAGCCTTGCAATCTGGCCTTTCTCATTGGACCCCCTGGTGGTTCTCCATGCATCCAAAATGCACTGTGTGTCCGTCTGTGCTGTCCCTAGGGAGGCAGAGTTGGCAAACTTCCTACCTTCACGAGGATTTCCATCAATAACTTTAGTTTTTATGCTCTTCTCTCAATTAAAAGAACACCTCAATTCAGTTCAGTCACTCAGTCATGTCCAACTCTTTGCAACCCCATGAATCGCAGCACGCCAGGCTTCCCTNTATGAGCATGAAAGTGAAGTCGCTCAGTTGTGTCCGACTCTTTGTGACCCCATGGATTGTAGCCTACCAGGCTCCTCTGTCTATGGGATTTTCCAGGCAATAGTACTGGAGTGGATTGCCATTTCCTTCTCCATCATAAGTGAGCATACAAGTGTCTAAATAACTGAAGAAAATGGACTCAAAGATTTAAATCAAATCCATTAGTTATAGGTAGCCTCCTCAGTGGTGTAATTTAGAAGAAACAAGATTTATTGCTCTGAGCAGGTAAAACTGCTCTGGAAAACTTGGCCAATATTGGGGTTTCAAATGTTTTCTGAAGTTGCTTGTGATTATCCACAAAGGCATACACTAAGTTGACACACAAAAAGGCAACATCATAGTGTGGAAAATTATTAGCTTGTGAATCAGAGTATCTGTTTGACTCTCTCTTGCCACATCTTCATATAAAATGTGGACAATGATACTGATCTCTCAGAATTATTGTGAAGTAGTAAATAACACCTAGGAAATTGTCTGCCATATGATTAACTCACAATAGATGTCGACTTCTTTCCCCTTGAATGATGAATGTAAGTGGAATATTTACTGACTTTTCAATGAATAGAACTGGTTTTCATTTATTCTGCAAACATTAAACACATCAACATTTGGGTATGGAAATAGGTGTCACTCAATATATTCCAAGTATGAATATTTTCAGTGCAGGGAAACAGAAGTGAAGCGTTAGTCATTCAGTCATGTCTGATTCTTTGCAACCCCATGGATTAGAGCTTGACAGACTCTTCTGTCCAGGCAAGAGCACTGGAGCAGGTTACCATTTCCTTCTCCAGGAGATCTTCCCAAGCTACGGATCAAACCTGGGTCTCCTGCACTGCAGGCAGACGTTTTTCCATGTGAGCCACCAGGGAAGCTGTCAGTGATGATATCAGCCTGTAGTACCACAAGGTTCTCAAGAGGCNGGTTACCATTTCCTTCTCCAGGAGATCTTCCCAACCCACGGATCAAACCTGGGTCTCCTGCACTGCAGGCAGACGTTTTTCCATGTGAGCCACCAGGGAAGCTGTCAGTGATGATATCAGCCTGTAGTACCACAAGGTTCTCAAGAGGCTTTCACCAAAGACTCTCTGAATACCAAGAAGCTCTGGAAGTTTCCTTTTGACCCCTCAGGTTGCAGGACTGATGCAGATGATTCTCAGAGAGCTCATCAGAAGCCGATTAGAACCTCTCATATGCTCAGTCATCCACCTGCAGTTGCCTCCAGAAAATAATGGCTTCCTTTTCTCCTAAACTTTGTGCTGGTGTCTCCCATCTCAGTAGGACTCTGGGAAACACAGTTCTCAACTTCTCTTGCAATGGAGACATTAGAAGGTGGCAGTGATGCCAAAATGAGTCCAAATAATCCAGCACACCTACTAAAGGCAAGACTCTGGGCTTCGTGATCTCGGAACACAAGTATGACTTGTGTGAATCTTCTCACCCTGCTCTCAATCTGGCAAGGGTGATAAGACACATGAGTAAAAACGGTGGTTCAAGGCAGAAGAGTCAGGTAGAGGCAGATGCAGGGACAATGTCTGGCAATTCAGAGAAAGAAACGGTTTCCAGCTGAGAAAGAATCAGGGGAAGACTTCAATGAATGGGTAGACTTTAGATTGAGCTTTAAAGAACCAGTAAATGTGAGGAATAAGTCAACACGGAAAAGCAGGGAATTAGGGGCATGAAAATGGTATAGACAGGTACAGGGATTCCCAGGTGGCACAGTGGCAAAGAATCCACCTGCTAATGCAGGATAAAGGTACAGAAATAGAAAAGAATGTAGTGAAAAGTGACTTTATTAAACTGAAGAAAGGTGTACTTTGAAAAGGGGCAAAGTGGAGGGGAATTCCCAGAAAGTAGTTTTTGTTTCACTTCAGACACTGTTCCAATATATGAGTGTGAAATCTTTTTAATAGGAAATGGAAAGCAATTTGAGATTTTAAGAATACGATGATTAGATTGCTCCACTAGGGTGAGGCCTCACCACAACTCTGGTTTGCGGGTATTATCCCAGCTTGTTGTTCAGTCGTTAAGTCATGTCCAGCTCTTTGTGACCCCATGAAATCCCATGTGTCCAGGGGATTTCAGGCAAGAATACTGGAGTGGGTTGCCACTTCCTTCTCCACGGGATCTTCCTGACCCAGGGACCAAACCTGCATCTCCTGCATTGCAGGCGGATTCTTTACCACTGAGCCACCAGGGAAGCTCCGTCATCCCTGCTGGGTGTCCACTGAACCAGGATGGGCATTGCATCCCCAGGAAGTGTGTGGGATTTGGTGTGCACAACCATAGGTGGCCACCTGTTAGCCCCCTACTCATAGGTCACTAGAAGAAATTGGGGTTCAGAAAGGTTAAGGAACTACCCAAGGTCATATGTTGATGAAATGTGAAGCTTGTGGATCTTGATTCCAAAGCTAACATTTTTTTTCCACATAACTTGCTATACTATACTGCCCCCACTCCATAGTCCCATCAATTTTTTCCCATCCATTCCTTCAGCTATTTTCTTCTCCTTTTTTCTAACTATATAGGTCTTGCCCTGAAATCCTGAGAAATAAGAGCCTAGTAAAATCTGCTCCA
>SJYV01038002.1:934620-949128 GCA_006410875.1 Neotragus pygmaeus | reverse complement strand
AAGTGACTTTATTAAACTGAAGAAAGGTGTACTTTGAAAAGGGGCAAAGTGGAGGGGAATTCCCAGAAAGTAGTTTTTGTTTCACTTCAGACACTGTTCCAATATATGAGTGTGAAATCTTTTTAATAGGAAATGGAAAGCAATTTGAGATTTTAAGAATACGATGATTAGATTGCTCCACTAGGGTGAGGCCTCACCACAACTCTGGTTTGCGGGTATTATCCCAGCTTGTTGTTCAGTCGTTAAGTCATGTCCAGCTCTTTGTGACCCCATGAAATCCCATGTGTCCAGGGGATTTCAGGCAAGAATACTGGAGTGGGTTGCCACTTCCTTCTCCACGGGATCTTCCTGACCCAGGGACCAAACCTGCATCTCCTGCACTGCAGGCGGATTCTTTACCACTGAGCCACCAGGGAAGCCCCGTCATCCCTGCTGGGTGTCCACTGAACCAGGATGGGCATTGCATCCCCAGGAAGTGTGTGGGATTTGGTGTGCACAACCATAGGTGGCCACCTGTTAGCCCCCTACTCATAGGTCACTAGAAGAAATTGGGGTTCAGAAAGGTTAAGGAACTACCCAAGGTCATATGTTGATGAAATGTGAAGCTTGTGGATCTTGATTCCAAAGCTAACATTTTTTTTCCACATAACTTGCTATACTATACTGCCCCCACTCCATAGTCCCATCAATTTTTTCCCATCCATTCCTTCAGCTATTTTCTTCTCCTTTTTTCTAACTATATAGGTCTTGCCCTGAAATCCTGAGAAATAAGAGGCTAGTAAAATCTGCTCCAACTAAAAAACTTATAACCCAGGTTTTTCCTCATATACCTAGTAAGGTATAAATGTCATTCAGTTTTATATAACAAGAGAAGAGGAGATTTTGAAAGTTATTCTTTGTGCAATACAATGTGAAAGAAACTTATTCAACCAATGCCTTCTCAATCCACGTCCTTCTCGTGTTAAAATAGTTCTGGGTTAAAGTTGAGCATTCTGCTTAGTGGATTATCTAACTCATTTCAAAAATTATTTAGTGTTTACTTATATAATCATTACAATCCCATCACCAAGTTGAAGATGAACTAATCTCCCTGTTTAGAACTTTACCATCTGAAACTGTGACCCAACATTTCTAAACTGACTTATCAACACTTCCTGTCTCACTGGATCTTTTGACTCTGCCCCAGGATTTCTCACTTTCTCTAAATAAAATATCCATCACTATATATCATAATGCTCCTCATCTTTTAAGTCTCAATATATAAATTCAACTTCCCCCATGAAGTCTCTGCCCACCCAGTGCCCACCACTACCCCTCTGGATGTAAAGTAACAAGCCCCCATCCTAATGGCTCTGAGGTTCTGTAGCATCCCTTGTGATTTTTCTATACCCCAGCCAGGGTTGGGATGCAGGTAGAAATAAGGAACTTACTAATAGAAACTAAAGGTGTTTGCTTCAGCAGCACATATTCTAGAACTGGAACAATACAGAGAAGATAAGCATGGCCCTTGCTAAGTGACTTTATTTACAGCACAGAAGTAGAGTCATGCATGTAGGAAACAAACTGACGGTTATTACCAGGGGATGGGCGGCAGGGATGAACTGGGAGGCTGGAGATCGGGACTGACATACACACATATGAAGTTAAAAACGCTTGCTCCTTGGAAGAAAAGCTAGACAGCATATTAAAAAGAGACCTCGCTTTGCCAACAAAGGTCCATAAAAGTGAAAGCTATGGTTTTTCCAGTAGTCATGTATGGATGTGAGAATTGGACCATAAAGAAGGCTAAGTGCCAAAGAATTGATGTCTTTAAACTGTGGTGCTGAAGACTCTTAAGAGACAGCAAGGAAATCAAACCAATCAATCCTAAAGGAAATAAACCTTGAATATTCCCTGGAAGGATTGATGCTAAAGCTGAAGGTCCAATACTTTAGCCACCTGATGCAGAGAGCTGACTCATTGGAAAAGACCCTGATGCTGGGGAAGATTGAAGGCAGGAGGAGAAGTGGACGACAGAGGATGAGATGGATGGTATCACTGACTCAGTGGACGTGAGCTTGAGCAAACTCAAAAAGATAGTGAAGGACAGGGAAGCCTGGTGTGCTGCAGTTATGCATCACAAAGAGTCAGACATGACTTAGTGATTGAGGAAAAACAACAGTATATAAAATAAAAAACTAATAACCCACTGCATAACACAGGGAACTCTATTCAATGTTCTGTAAAGGCCTGTATGAGAAAAGCATCTAAAAAATAAAAAACAGACTGTATATATGTGTATGTTTAATTGACTCACTTACCTGAAACTAACACAACATTGTAAATCAACTATGTTCCAATAAAGACTTAGAAAAGAAATATAAGACAAATGTTTATGGCTAGTAGTTTAAAACAGAATTCTGTGGTAAAGAATAAAATTATGCCTGCTTCTTGAATTGCATTCTATAACTCAGACCCTCAGTGTCAGGCTGGACTAGTCTACACTTGGAATGAATAAATAATAAAACAGTAAATACTCACTACAGCACTCTATTATGTGCCAGAATCTGGTCTCAGCAGTTTACTAAACAACAACAACAACGCTACGAGATAGGTACTGTTATTATCCCCATTTTACAGAAGAGAATCTGAGGGCCAGAGAAGTTAGATAACCAGCCCAACATCACACAGCTAATACTGGACAGAGCCAGGATTCCAAGAAGGCAGTTTACCTCTATAGTGACTCATCGAATCGTATTGGGGGGAGGTAGGGTTTAAATATATGAATCTGGGGAGACATAAACACTGAGTCCATAAGAACAGGCGAGTCTGGTGCATAACCAGTATTCAGTTCAGTTCAGTTCAGTCACTCAGTCGTGTCCGACTCTTTGCGACCCTGTGAATCACAGCACGCTAGGCCTCCCTGTCCATCACCAACTCCCAGAGTTCACTCAAACTCATGTCCGTTGAGTCAGCGATGCCATCCAGCCATCTCATCCTCTATCGTCCCCTTCTCTGCCTGCCCCCAATCCCTCCCAGCATCAGGGTATCTTCCAATGAGTCAACTCTTCGCATGAGGTGGCCAAAGTATTGGAGTTTCAGCTTCAGTATCAGTCCTTCNCGATGCCATCCAGCCATCTCATCCTCTATCGTCCCCTTCTCTGCCTGCCCCCAATCCCTCCCAGCATCAGGGTATCTTCCAATGAGTCAACTCTTCGCATGAGGTGGCCAAAGTATTGGAGTTTCAGCTTCAGTATCAGTCCTTCCAAAGAACACCCAGGACTGATCTCCTTAAGGATGGGCTGGTTGGATCTCCTTGCAGTCCAAGAGTCTTTGGAACTACCATATTCTCTGTGTTTGTAGAGATATAGAAGCATTCCTTTTAAATTATACAAATACTATACAAATGTTAATAAAATATAAATTATAAAAATTTAATTGTGCAACTAAAATTTAATTGCACAATTTTTTAATAAAAAATATAGGAGTATATGGAGCAAAACAAATATGGATACATTTCTATTATATCATATGCCCAATTATCTTTCAGGTGTTTCTAGCACACATTCTTATATCCACTGATTACAGCAGTTTTGTGAAGTGAGACTCAGACTGGTTAAAAGGTGAGATAGTAGATCTGTCAAGACAGATCGCATATATCCACTAGAGGAGCATATTGTATCTCTGGGCACCCTGTCCCCTGCACATGATTATATCATTATCTTTCATATTCAGAAGTTCCTGCTGATTGTGCAGGTGCACAGGCGAGGCTGTAAAATCTGCCTTGTGACTCATGATAGTTTCTTTCATGATTCATACCGGGCTTAGTCATTCCTGGCAGAGCCTGTTGCTGTTTGCAGTTCTGCCTCTTTTCCTCATGGGTTAATGACTTACCTTTTCTCTGACTTCAGCAAGAGACATTGACCAGTCTTCTCCAGGGTCTCCAGCCATCCTGCTGAGGAGCTCATTTTGATGTTTCTGAAACTTATGCTCCTCTCCACCCCACATTGGGAATACAGAGAATGAAGTACCAGAGAGAGCAGGTCACTCACAAGCAGACCCTGAGCATACTGTAGCCTAACTCAGCTGCCTACTGCAATGTCCTCCTCACAAAGCTTCCCAACACCAAGGCGAGAGGATTGAGGCTTCTGCAGCCAGCTTAGAGGTTGAACCAGTGAGTTCAGGAAGAGTCACTTGGCCACTAGTGAANTGTAGCCTAACTCAGCTGCCTACTGCAATGTCCTCCTCACAAAGCTTCCCAACACCAAGGCAAGAGGATTGAGGCTTCTGCAGCCAGCTTAGAGGTTGAACCAGTGAGTTCAGGAAGAGTCACTTGGCCACTAGTGAATTACTGCTGCTGCTGCTGCTGCTAAGTCGCTTCAGTCGTGTCCAACTCTGTGCGACCCCATAGACGGCAGCCCATCAGGCTCCCCTGTCCCTGGGATTCTCCAAACAAGAACACTGGAGTGGGTTGCCATTTCCTTCTCCAATGCAAGAAAGTGAAAACTGAAAATGAAGTTGCTCAGTCGTGTCTGACTCTTCGCGACCCCATTGACTGCAGCCTACCAGGCTCCTCCATCCATGGGATTTTCCAGGCAAGAGTGCTGGAGTGGGGTGCCACGGCCTAGTTCATCCTAATTCAATGACTTTGGTCTCCTGTAATTCATTTGCTCTCTTCTCAAGAAAGTCCTCTGGTAAAATGTTACAGAGTTTCTTTAACCAGTAATATCTAGTCAACAAAACAAACCCTGTTAAAAGTTTTTCTAAGAAATAATGAAGAGATGGAAAAGTGCTATTATCTACAAAATAAGGCAAAAAAACTGAAAAAAGGAGTCTCCATGTCCATGCAGAGTCCCCAGACATGCGGGAGACCTCCTTATGTGCCTCTCCAGATACACTCTCCAGCTTTCCCACCTGCCGTGTGCCCTGGGAGTTCATCTGTTCTGTGTGGGATGGGGACAATCTGCAGAGACCACAGACAGAAGATGAGGAAGAAGGACAGTGAAGCTGAAGTATTTATTCCTTTGGATGCCTCCTTTTGGGGTCACCAGGGACAAGCTGTACCCATAAATCAAAGGTCCCAATGCCACCTGGGTGCCCTGCCTACACAGCTCTCTTTTTCTTCAAATTTTCTCCAGCTGCTCCTCCTCTTTCCCTTTCAGCCCCTGATGATAGCAGAGCCCCACTGTCACTGGCATGCAATACATCACTCTTCCTGGGAATATCTCTACACACTGCTTATGCCTTTGTAAACTTCATTAACTCCTCTTCTCAAATTACCCTATTTCAGTGTGACATCTCTTTCTGCTGGGACCACAGAAAGCAAATGGAGGTTATCTTTGTATTGATAATTCTCCAAAATACCACAACAGTATCTAGAAAAAAAAGCATTTTTGATTAGATAAAGTAGGTAGACTAGATGGAGAAGGCAATGGCACCCCACTCCAGGACTCTTGCCTGGAAAATCCCATGGGTGGAGGAGCCTGGTGGGCTGCAGTCCATGGGGTCGCTAACAGTTGGACACTATTGAGTGACTTCATTTTCACTTTTCACTTTCATGCACTGGAGAAGGAAATGACAACCCACTCCAGTGTTCTTGCCTGGAGAGTCCCAGGGACAGGGGAGCCTGGTGGGCTGCCGTCTATGGGGTCGCACAGAGTCGGACACAACTGAATCAACTTGGCAGCAGCAGGTAGACTAGAAGGATAAGCAACAATATTTTCTCTACATGAATCCTGATGCAAAGAGCTGACTCATTAGAAAAGACTCTGATGCTGGGAAAGATTGAGGGCACGAGAAGTGGGCAACAGAGGATGAGATGGTTGAATGGGATTACTGACTCAATGGACATGAGTTTGAGCAAACTCCAGGAGATAGTCAAGGACAGGGAAGCCTTGCGTGCTACAGTTCATGGGGTCGCAAAGAGTTGGACACAACTGAGTGACTGAACAACAATATGAATCCTGGAAGACCTGTTAATGGGGAATTCACATGCTCTATGTCTCTAACTACTCCTGAAGAAAACTTCCCACTCGTGGATAGCAGCCCTAACATAACTTACTTATTTATCCTAAAATCAAATTCTCAGGTTGCAGTAATTGCACTTTAGTCAACTAACTACAGAGGTATCCAATTTTTAAATGACCTTTTCTCATTTTATTGATGAGTATATTAAAGATAGCAAATGTATTGGTACTTCCCTGGTGGTCCATTGATTAAGAACCCACCTTGCAGTGCAGGGGATGCAGGTTCAATCCCTGGTCAGGGAACTAAGCTCCCACATGCTGCAGAGCAACTAAGCCCACACACTGCAACTCCTGAGCCCAAGTACCACAACTAGAGTCTGTGCACTGCATAAAAGATCCTGCATGATGCAAGGAAGACCCTGCATGCTCCAAGTAAGATCAGAGGCAGCCAAATAGATAAGTAAATATTTAAGAAGAGCAAACAAACAAATGTATTTATTTTTAAAAACAATCAAATGTTGCTCCCACCATAATAATAAGAAAAACCAGAATTATTTACAAAGTCATAATTTTTCTTGAGAGTTGAGGTAAGGAGGCAGCCAATGGAACTGAATTCCACAGTGAAGAGTCCCTCTGGGACATAAGGATACACAAACAGATTCATCTTAGTCAAAGCATGAAGGGAAAAGTGGCTTTAATAGAAGTAAGCAAGAAGAAACAAGAGAAAAAATTAACAAATCCCTAAAGGCTGAGAGTGGATTAGCATACCACTTTAGAATAACAGGAGTGCCAGGCATAGGGAAGTTTGCACCCACTTGCATGCTGTTCTGCACAAGCCTCCCCTAGATTCGTAGAGAAACAGTAAGGATAGGGAAGGAGATGAGTGACCTGGTGACTCTGAGGAACAGGCACAAAACAGTGCCTACTCCTGTGGACCTTATTTTCATAAGAAGCAAAAGCTGTAAGCCATTGGAAGAAGGACAGCAGTCGTTCTCAGCCCTTCCCCACAGCATGTGGCGGTGGGTAGGAAATACTCCTTCCTGCCCCTAGGAACTAGTCACAGACCCATTGCTTCTGTACGGAGGGTAGAAGCAAAAGATGTCTGCCCTGGAGGATGTGAAGGAAACACTCTTGGACCAGTTATTCTGCACCAATAAAAGGGATTTGCTTCTGCTGTGAGAGGGAAGAGAGTATTTTTCCTGCCCCAAACTCACGGATTCGAGGCAGAGTCTGGCTGCCACAGAAGCAGAGGGAATGAATACTCACAAGGGCACACTTTTGAAGCCTCAGCATACTGCCTGGAACTGAGGTTGGACCAGGAAAATCAAGAACTTTTACCCCCACTACAACCCACCACTGAATAATATGCAACCGCAACTGGGAAAGGGGCAAGACCATGGACCAAGGCAGGTGACCAAGAATGAATAAAAGCTGAGAGTGTAGAATACCAAAAAAAAAACCTCCTCAGTACCCCAAGCCCCATACAAAAGACAAGGTGAAAATAACCCACTGTTAGAACCTGAAGCCTCTGATTTCACTGAGGATGACAATAGCAGTAACAAAACCCAAATCTTGTTTAAACAGCGACTGTTGGTTGTTTAATCGCTAAGTTGTGTTCAACTCTGTGACCCCATGAGCTGTAGCCCACCAGTCTCCTTTGTCCAAGGGATTTCCCAGGCAAGAATACTAGAGTGAGTGGGTTGCTGTTTCCTTCTCCAAGTGATCTTCCCAACCCAGGGATCAAATGAGTGTCTCCTACACTGAAAGCAGATTCTTTGCTGTCTGAGCCACCAGGGGAACCCTGAATCCTGATTAGATTGATTCAATATCCCATGCTAATAACCTAGCAGAAGAAGAGTGGCTGTTCCTAGATCTGAAGCTATTTAATTCAAGGTCTATTATTCTTCAACACACAATGTACACAATGCATTAGAAAAAATAAGACTCAAAAAAGCAAGGAAAAAATCGACATACTGTCAAGAGATAAATCAATCAACAGAACCAGAAACAATGACCTAGATGTGGTACTTCACATAAGGACTTTAAAATAACTATAAATAACTTGTTAAAGTATATGGTGGAAAAGGTGGGCAACATGCATGGACAGACAGAGAGTATCAGAAAGAAATGGAAACTATAATAAAATGCTAAATGGAAAAAAATCATGATATAAGAAATCAACAGTTCCTTTATTAAACATGGCTGAGGAAAGAATCAATGACTTTGAAGACAGAAAAGTGGAAATTAACCAAAAATTAAACAAAATGACAAAAAAGATGAGAGAGAAAAGAGCATCCAAGAGCTGCGAGATGATATCAAATCATCTAACATAGATAGAAGTGTACTTCTACAAGGAGGAGAGAGCGAACAGGGAAGAATCACTCCAAGAGATAATGCCTAAATTTCCTGAAATTAATGAAAGACAAAAACCCACAAACCTAAAAAGCACAGAGAATCCTGAGTAGGATACACACACACAGGCACACAAATGTATCATAGTCAAATTGCTGCAAAAAAATAAAAATAAAATAAAGAGAAAATCTTCAAGGCAACCAGAGGGATAAAAAAAATCATTACCTAGAGAATAACAAAGAGAAGAATAACAGTGGACTTTTTGTCAGTAACTGTGTAATGAAAAAACAATAGAGCAACATCTTAATGATGCAACATCTTAATGATGGTGATGAAAAAAGCTGTCCATCCAGTGAAAATTCAAAAATGAAAGGAAATACTATCTATGTCAGGAGAGTTTGCTTTTGGCATTTATACAAAACCACAGAAATTCAATGGCACCCCACTCCAGTACTCTTGCCTGGAGAATCCCATGAACAGAGGAGCCTGGAGGGCTGCAGTCCATGGGGTCGCTAAGGGTCGAACATGACTGAGCGACTTCACTTTCACTTTTCACTTTCATGCATTGGAGAAGGAAATGGCATCCACTCCAGTGTTCTTGCCTGGAGAATCCCAGGGATGGGAGAGCCAGGTGGGCTGCCATCTATGGGGTCGCACAGAGTCAGACACGACTGAAATGACTTAGTAGTAATAGTACAGAAATTCACAATGCTTGTCAAAACGTATTGCATGACATACACTTATGTGCTTGCACCCAATCTGTATTGTGATCTACTCAAGAATAAGGACTTTTATTTTTTTTCTCCAGTGCCAGATACAGTGCCTGGCACTCAGAATGTGCTCAGTAAGTGTTTCTGATTGATCAAATCAACTTAACCGAAGTCCTTTGTGTATGCATGTGTGCATGCTCAGTCACTCAGACTAAGATAGTTCATTTAAATAATCCTTATTAAACAAGTATTTCTGGTGCCTACCATGTGCAAAACAGCATCTATTAAATTGGGAGTTAAAGCAATTTATTGAGGTATTCAGAGACTTTTTGAGTATAAATAATGTCTTTCTGGGGTTTCCCAGGTGGCTTAGTGGTAAAGAATCTGTCGACCAACGCAGGAGAAACAGAAGATGCAGGTTTAATCCTCAGGTCAGGAAGAACCCCTGGAGTAGGAAATGGCAACCCACTCCAGTACGCTTGCCTAGAAAATACCATAGACAGAGGAGCCTGGGTACAGTCCATGGGAGTGCAAAAACTGGACACAACTGAAATGACTTAGCACGCAGGCATGCAATGTCTTCCTATCTTACCATCATTTTTACTACTATTAGTGCTACTGTAGTATGTTATGCCCACATTATGCAGTACACTTTACAGTGTGATCTAGTGACAAACAGAGATAGTCAGGATTTCCCTCTCCAAAAGACTGTCAAGGAAAATAAAATATTGAGGCTGTCTATATACATTTTGAAGAAATGTTTTAATTATTGAGATAGTATTGAATATTTATCAATGTGCTAATCATAGAAATGATCTGTATTTCTACGTTTCTATTGTTTGTGGTATAGGGTATCTTAATTATTCAAGTGGAAGTGCTTCAGAAATTGTGCTACCACTAGCTCTGTATAACATGTGAAAAAGAGGAGGATGATAGAAGTGATCAAGTAGTAGAGACACCAAAACTTATACATTACAATTGTGTATGCATCTAGGTATACACATTTATGGGCTTCCCTGGTGGTTCAGACGGTGAAGAATCCACCTGCAATGCAGGAGACCTGGGTTCAATCCCTGGGTTGGGAAGATCCCCTGGAAGAGGGCATGGCAACCTACTCCAGTGTTCTTACCCGGAAAAATCCTCAGGGACAGAGAAGCCTGGTGGGCTATAGTCCATGGGGCTGCAAAGAGTCGGACACAACTGAGTGACTAAGCGCATACACACACACACACACACACACACACACACACACATTTATACATGTAAGTTTCAGTCTCCTTGGTGTTAATCATACATTTTCAGTTGACTACATCATTTGTGCAAAATTGAATATAACTACACACTTATATTTGGAGAAGGCAATGGCACCCCACTGCAGTACTTTTGCCTGGAAAATCCCATGGATGGAGGAGCCTCGTGGGCTACAGTCCATGGGGTCGCTGAGTCAGACACGGCTGAGCAACTTCATTTTCACTTTTCACTTTCATGCATTAGAGAAGGAAATGGCAACCCACTCCAGTGTTCTTACCTGGAGAATCCCAGGGATGGGGGAGCCTGGTGGGTTGCCCTGTATGGGCTCGCACAGAGTCAGACACACTGAAGCAACTTAGCAGCAGCAGCAGCAGCATACACTTATATTGATACATGATTAAGTAGTTTTTCGGATCACATATTCATGCCATTATTGAGCACTATTTTGTATCAAGAAATGTGATATCCTAATGCAGGATGTTAGTATAAGCAAGCCTAGAAGGTAAATTTTCCATTGTATTAAAAAGATGCAAAGCAAATGATTTGTACAAACTACATATGTCTATATGCATACTTACATACATTAATAAGCAGAACATAATATTAGAACCATTTTTAAACTTATTGATTACAGAGAGACAAAATATGTCTTTATAATGGAGAGGTGACCGCATTAACCAAGTGATGGAGCTTGGAGCTGCCAGTAGTGGGATAGCCTGAAGTCTTGTTTTAAAATAAGAAGTATGTTTTATTTTGTTTCTGAAAAATGTCAAGGAACAATGCAGTAAAACCCATACAACCTCACCTAAATTCACTAAGTAGTAATGTTTTTGCCATATCTGATCTCCTTTCTTCCCTCATCCCCTCCCCTTATACACACAGATGAATATTCTTCTCTCAACTATCCAAAAGTTAAGCTGCATACATACATCAGAACACATCATGTCTAAATATTTCAGTTCTCAAGAAAATGTGATTCCTCTACACAACTTCACACCAGCATCACACCTAACAAGCAGTCACGTCCAAACTTTCTCAATTGTTTCATCATGTCCTTTTTGCTAGATTATTTTTTCAGTCCAGGTTCTAATAATCAAGGTTGATATATTTTATTTGGCTGTTCTGCCTGCTTAGACTCCCTCAATTTTCATTTGTCTTTGCTTCCTCTGTTTATAATATTAAAATAGTTGAAGAGTCCTGCAGAACATTCCATATCCAGGATTTGTCTGTTCCCTTGCATTAGGTTCAGATTGAACATTTCTGGCAGAACACACTGTAGGTGATGCTATATTCCTCCTGTCACATGACATCAGGAGGCAGGACTTCAGGCTATCCCACTACTGGCAGTGCCAAGCTCCATCACTTGGTTAATGTGGTCACCTCTCCCTTATAAAGACATATTTTGTCTCTCTGTAATCAATAAGTTATCTATGGGCTGATACTTTAATGTCATCCGTAGTGTCCGACTCTTTGTGACCCCATGCATTGTAGCCTGCCAGGCTTCTCTGTTCATGGAATTCTCCAGGCAAGAATACTGGAGTGGGTTGTCATTTCTTTCTCCAGGGGATCTTTCCAACCCAGGGATCGAACCCAGGTCTCCTGCACTGCAGGCAAATTCTTTACCATCTGAACCATCAGGCAAGTTCCCAAACTGAGAGACGATCCAGTTCTCCAAGTATCTTTCACCTACTGTTTAAGGTGAAACATCTGTTCTTGGTGATCTGAATCAATTTTTACATTGGAGGTTACAAAATAGTGATTTTTCTCATGCTATCAGTCTTTCTATATTTATTAGGGGGGAAGTATGCTTTAAACAAACACTGAATAAAATGATAAAATTTCATTAACCAAACAGTGTTATAAATTCCATCATCAGGTCTTAGTACTCTTGAAAATGATCCCAGGAATTCAACTAAATTTTTCAAGTTCAGATATAGATTGATGACCCAGAAGTGTCTGAGATGCCTTAGGACCTCGGCTCATTTTCAGCTGGACCCACCAGGAGGTAAGCCAAGCATGTCCACAGGCTGCGTTGGGTGCCACTGCCTCCAGGGAGCCATTCCTCATTAACCTCAGATGGAGACAGTCACTCTCACTCTTGACCAAGCTGTGCCCTGTACAAACTTTCATCAGAGCACCTCTGACACTTCATTACATGCAATTATGGTTGTATTTCCTTCCTTCAGGCTTCCCTGGTGGCTCAGTAAAGAATCTGCCTGCAGTACAGGAGACTCAGGTTCAGTCCTTGGGTCAGGAAGATGTCCCGGAGAGGAGAATGGCTACTCACTTCAGTATTCTTGCTGGGAGAATTCCATGGGCAGAGGAGCCTGGTGGGCTACAGTCCACGGGGACGCAGAATCAGACATAGCTGAGTGACTAACACACACAGTCACTTCCTTCTCATGGATAAGCTCTGGGAGGATAGAAACTTTTTCTTATTGGCCTTCTTACCCATAACATCTAGGACGATGCCCAGTGCATACTGAATTAATCTATATCATCTAACAAAACCCCTGAGAGGTAAGTAGGGTACACGTCCCTTATTTATTATATATGGAGAGAAACTCAGAGAGGTAAGGTGACCTGTTTTCAGGAGGCTGTTTTCCTATCCAGTGATGGCAGACTACACCACAATCGCTACTCAAGAATAAATTCCAATGATGCTCATTAAGTGGTTTAGAGATTTCTAGGAATAGGAAAAAACATCTCAAACGCTTGTTTCTATCACAAAATGCCCTGCCCATTTTCTCCAAACATCCTTTTCTTGGATTCTTTTCATTTTTCTAATTATTAAATCTATTATTTATTAACTCATTATGCATTATGCAGGGCTTCTCTGGTGGCTCAGACAGTAAAGAATCTGCCTGCAATGCAGGAGACCTGGGTTCCATCCTTGGGTTGGGAAGATCCCCAAAAGGAGGGCATGCCAATCCTCTCCAGTGTTCCTGCCTGGAGAAATCTCATGGACAGAGGAGCCTGATGGGCCACAGTCCATGAAGTAGGTCACAAAAAATTCTAAACATGACTTAGCAACTAATACTTTCACTTATGCAAATATGAAACAGAAACAAGGATGTACTAGATAACTTGCCCCATCACTTTCCCCAAAATCAAAGGGGCCAGGATTTACCCAGATGGTCCAAAGTGCAGGCTGTAACCCACTCGTGATGGCACCTTAATCACTGTTGTAGGGCAGAGCCAATGTCAGGCCCTGGCAAAGAACCACTTAGATAGGAATTATTAGTTTCCTCGTTTACACAGGAGGTAGTCTTACAGAGGGATTAAGTAACTTCAAGTTAGCTAGTAACAAGCAAAGCTAGACTTTTGAACCCAAATGACCTTACTCTATGGCCGGAGCTCTTAATCATTGATCTGTGCTGTGTATGCCAAGTCGCTTCAGTTGTGTCTGCTTCTTTGTGACCTAGTGGACTGTAGCCCGCCAGGCTCCTCTGACCATGGGATTCTCAAGGCAAGAATACTGGAGTGGGTTGCCANAATCATATGAAATAGGGAAAATATTCTTCAGAGAGAAGGAAAACAATATAGGTGAAAAATTCAATCTCTGTAGAAAGAGAAAGAGCATCAGAAAAGGAATATGTAACTCCTAAAGAAAAGTTTTTATTTAGTATAAAACTTCTAATAGAATATATAGTAGAAAACTGTGGTAACCTTGGATTACATAAAGAGTTCTTGGAACATTAAAAGAAAACTAGATAAATTAGACGTCATGAAAATGAAAAAGTTTTGCTCTGTTAAAGACATTGTTGATATTTCAAGACAAGGAAAAGGGTAAAAGTGATATAGAGCATAATATTCTAATTGTATTATCCTTGCTTGTAAGTGCTACAGTCAGGTTTGCATCGTGAAAGAGACAACTTCTGATATTTTGCTGAGGAAGAGCACATAATTTGGGATGTAAAAAACTTAATTTATTTTTCTGAATTTAGAATCCTATGTTTGGAAGATAACATAAAAATGTTATAGTATATAGTTCATTTAATTTTAGAGAGTTAGGTAACTAAGACGGAGAAGGCAATGGCACCCCACTCCAGTACTCTTGCCTGGAAAATCCCGTGGACGGAGGAGCCTGGAAGGCTGCAGTCCATGGGGTCGCTAAGAGTCGGGCATGACTAAGCGACTTAACTTTCACTTTTCACTTTCATGCATTGGAGAAGGAAATGGCAACCCACTCCAGTGTTCTTGCCTGGAGAATCCCAGGGCGGGGGAGCCCAGTCGGACACGACTGAAGC